>VOQJ01035556.1:17481-29640 GCA_015052665.1 Apistogramma diplotaenia | reverse complement strand
TAGGATTTAATGAATTGCGCCAACGGTTTAATGACAGCAGCAGAGACGGCGGAGCGCAGTGGTTACGCTCGTAACGGTGAGCGGCTGGCTCAGATACCCGATTATAAACGATCTCATTTCTCGTTGCTCGGTCCAGCTCACTCTAGATTCTATCATCTGCCACCAAACACGGAAATGTCTGCACCTCCTGGTTTGACTGCGGTGGTGATTTATGTGTCTCCGTTATCTTGCTCTTCTGCCCGGTTTCAAAAAAATGGCGCTGTTGATTCTGGCGAAGCTGTAACGCTATCCCCCAACCAATCAGCGGCACGCTATTCCACAACGTCACATCATGGGACCCGGGCCAGAGCGCCTGGAACCTCAGAAAAGGTAGTCCGAAAAAATGGCGGCAAAGCCAGCTTGGCCCGATGTGTAAACGCAAATACCTCCCGCTGCGTCGCGCCGACCCGCAGTGAGCCGATGCCAATGTAAAAACGCCTAAAGTGAACCACACAGTCTCATATCCACACCTAGAGCCATTTTAGATTCAAGAAAGGAATGTGGAGTAAGCCCACTCAGGCACAGAGGGAACATGCAGACTCCACACAGAAAGAACTCACCTCAACTGCCTCAACTCAACACCTCAAATATCTAATCAGCCAGTTGGACGACAGCAACTTGATGCATTTAGGCAGGTAGACATGGTAAAGACGACCAGCTGCAGTTCAAACTGAGAATCAGAATGGGAGAGAAGGGTGATGATGTAAGTGACTTTATGGTTGTTGGTGTCAGACGAGCTGGTCTGAATATTTCAAAAACTGCTAAGATCTACTGGGATTTTCCCACAAAGCCATCTCATGGTTTATAGATGTGTATATATATGTGAAAAAGAGAAAATATACAGTGAGCAGCAGTTGGTGAAAATGTCTTGCTGATGTCTCTCCATCTCCAATAGCCATTTGTTACAACTATGATATGCAGAAGAACATCTCTGAACCTGAACCTTGAAGCAGATGGGCTACAACAGCAGAACACCACACACTCCTGTCAGCTAAGAACAGGAAACCGACGCAATAGATCACACAGGCACACAAAGTTTGACACTACAAGTTTAGAAAAATGTTGTCTGGTCTGATGAGTCTCAATTTCTGCTGCAGCATTCAGACGGTAGGGTCACAAGCTGGCATAAACTGCATAACATGGATCCATCTTGCCTTGTCTCAATTGTTCTGGCTGTTGGTGGGGGTGTGATGATGTGGGACATATTTTCTTAACACACTTTAGGCCCCCTAGTACCAAATGAGCATAATTTAAACACTACAGCCAACCTCTGTTGTTTCTGACCATGTCCAACCCTTTATGATCACAGTGTGCCCATCTTCTGATCGCTGCTTACAGCAGGATAATGTGCCTTATCACAAAACTCAGATCATCTCAAACTGGCTTCTTGAACATGACAATGACATCACCACCAGGTCGCAATGCAGTAGCATGAGCACCTTTGAAAGGTGCTAGAATGGGAGGATGAGCAGCCAACAAATCTGCTAGATCCACTACATCAGTGTTGCTATAAATGAGTTCAGAGGTCAATGTTTTTAGAAATAGTAAAAGCTTTAAAAAATGTTGGGAGTGCAGTTCTGCATCTGTTTCCACCAGAGGGCCTCGTAACACTGTAACACTGCATTTTTGTGCCGATTCCTCTGCTTCACATTCAGCCTGAAATGTGAGCGTATCCATTTCACACAATCTAAGCAATGTCACCTGCTGTGTTTTTTTAAGTTAAGAAATGTGCAGTAGTATCACAGTCTGAGTGACAAGCTGAAACTGCAGGCAGGGCTCACATGAATAAAACAGTCAGTGTGAAAATCAAAGAAAAAAGGAAAAGTCGCTGAAGTTTCAGAAACTTTCTGAGAACTTCACATCAGTGAATACATTTTTAATCTTCAGCAGAGCTTCGGGATCAAACCTCCTCTTCAGCCGTGTCAGATAATCAAAATAACACAGTGCTGTGAGAGAGGAGCTGGTGTTGCATTACAGACAGACTATTTTGTGTCGAAGCATGTTGTCACAGAGAGGCTGAATGAATCATTATAGCTGAACACAGATGGCCTGTGATACCCACATTTTTCTCTCTGTAAATGCAGTCATTCACAGTATCAACACTCTTTGAACCCTTGCATGAGGGATTTATACTTCTCATTTCAATAGAGCGATTTGAGGACTCGCTCTAAACCCGCCAAGCACACCTTTTGTTTCTGACCTAGATTTCCAGCAGCCTGCCCAGTAACAAAGGTAACTATCAGTTGGTAGAAGAAACTGTCCTTGAGCAACTCAAACAGGAGATACAAAAAAAGAGTGAATAAGAAGAGTAGGCACGGTTAGCTTTTCAAACTTACTGGTTGAAGAATTACAGCAGCTGTTGTCAGATCTGAAGTTAGATAAAAACACTTCTGTCTTCACACTCTCACAGAGAAAGCAGATGTGAGATACTGAGTGTTAGCAGGCGTTTCTTTATTAAGTCCTTTTACAGTCTGCAGTGTAGGCCACTCCTTTGTGACACATCCTGGAGGTAAATGACACTTAGATCCTACAGCAAAGTACACATGCACTCATGTTCAGAGGTGATCAGTTAGATAGTTAGGTAGTCAGTGTCAGTGAGGCTTTGACTGGTGCATGCTCAGAAGGAACCAGTCAGTCAGTTTTCTGTTCCCCCTGTGGATTTTCTGAGTCATGTGCCTCTTCAGGTCAGACAGTCAGCACCTCACTGTGTGGTTTCTCTTTAGTTTCTGCAGAAAACAGAGAATAGAAAATGGTCATTTGCTTTGGGTTTGCACCTCAAATAATGGTATTCTGTCACAGATCTGATTTAAAAATAATATGATGCCAAATGGAATAACCATCTTTCATGTGATTTCATATCAAGGAGAAATGTTTTCAAATTTTACCTGTCATAATGTAATCTTAGCATTAGGCTTATTAAAAAGATATGTACATAGATCTTTTTTAATTGCATGAGGTTTATTCATGATAGGAGATCATGAATAAATATGTATGAATCACATATCCCGTCCCAGTTTCCCTTATGATCAAATAATAAATACATAATTTAATTTGTGCAGAATTTTCTAAGCCAATGTATAAATAAAGCAGTGTGAATAAAAAATTGTAGACTATCACTAAAATATAGAATATATAAAACAAAGCAGCAATTGTTGTCAAAGGTAATGGAGAACAAATGCCGATAGAACAAGAAAATGCTGGAAGAGACGACTTTCATGTGACAAAAGAATAACGATGAGCCTACAAAGCTGAGATTCAATAATGTGCGTGGATGAAAAAACAATGTTAAAGCCTTCAGTTGGTGCTGCTTTATCACATTAATGGTGTTTTGTGTTGGAAAACAGATTTATTTTAAAAGTAACTTTTTATATATATATATATATATATAGCCACACACACACACACACACATCACGTTGTGTGCTTCTCAGCAGCAGGCAGGACACTGGTTTTGCAGTCAAATGCTGCTGGCAGGGCTGACTTCTCACATTTCAGCACTATTATCAGCCAAAGCATGCAGCCAAGAGTGGAGTAAATGCTGGAGTGGCCTTTGAGATAAGATAAACTTTATTGTCATTTTACATTTAACAGATTTTCACTGAGTTGTTGAGGTAGATTCATTGATGGGCTTTCCCGGTAAACAAAACCAAAAGTGTGTCGCTGGCTTAACAGAACTTCAGAAAAAAGTTGACAGTTCTTATTTGAAATAGCCACGACAGAAATGATCTTAGCATTTACCACTACGGTCAGCTGTTGCTTTAAAGTAGTGCAGTCCACCAGAAGAAGCCTATAATAAATCCTTCTTACACGAAGTGCTGACACTTCACTGACACTTCTTTTAAAATGTGCGGTAGTTCAGACTCTGTTTTACCTAAGTATGAGTGCAGACGTTAAGAAACACTCAAGATGTGTGTGTGTGTGTGTGTCTTTGTAGCCATACCATTTGAGCGTGCACATTCCTCACTAAGCATCCCAGTAAGTGTGAAGAGGGCAAAAACCAGGAGAGAAAACATAATAGTCAGCATCTCCAGCTCAGTTATTGAGGCCATCTATTTACGTCTGCTGCCACAGCTGTATGTTGACGGTTTCATCAGTGAGATCATCTGTTTTCCAACGTTACAGGACACACTGATTTAAACTGAGCGCTAAGCACTCACCCAGTGGGTTACAGGAGCCTTTGAAGGTTGATCATCACCACCCAGCAGCTTCATGACACATGACACACACACACACTTTGTGTCGCCCTCTCTCCCCCTCTTTCTGTCATGTCATTTGCAAAAGCTGTGATGAGCTGACTTACACATCCCTTCTCAAGTTTAGGTGAGATCATGTTAACCCTAATTATTGATGGAGCCCTGAACCTCCCCCCTGTGTGCGTGCATGTGTGTGTGTGTGTTCTTTACAAGTTTACAAGTCCTAACTCAAAAAGCGTGCATATTTATTTCAAGGATGTTGCCTGTCCTGGGTCTTTGTCTGAAATGGCGAGACGACGAGAGTTTTCACAGGTCTGTGCCTCCCCGCAGACTTGCCTCAGAAACTGAAACAAGATTTTTTTTTTCTCTTAAAGCTTGTGCTGTGGTAAGATTGTATGCTGAAACCAATGTGTATTCTAGTACATGTACATCAGTAAAAAAGATGTGGTTGACCACTTCTCTTAGCAAGCTGTTAACGTTCTGTTCAGCTCGTCTGCTTCTTGCAAAAGAATCAGGAAATAAGGGCAGAACAAACAGATTAAAATCCTCATTTATTCACACCACAATTCATTTTTTGAGTTCGTTTAGATGATTGTGTTGTATATGTTGCATGCTGATTGATTGATTCATTCATTCATTCTTGCTGTTGGCTGCAAAACAAATAGCCCCTCTGAGATAATAAAGAATTTCTGAATCGGAATCTGAAAAGACATACTTTATTTAAGATAGTTCATTTAGAGACATTATGAGAGCGAGAGACAGACTGCACTCAATTAATCCTGATTTAAAATCTTTGGGGTACTTTTGCAGCAGCAAAGATGGTGGTAGAAGGACAACTTCCAGGAAAATGAAGGTTTTAAGATCTTTGGGGCAAAGTCATCAGATCAAATTTGACTGGTGATTTTGTACATGCAGCTTGAATGTCCTAAACATTAAAAATGTAATTACATTTAGACAGTGCTTTAAAATAACTGCCTAAATAAGTGTCTGGAGGGGTTTCAGGGATGATGCTGAGTGCTGAGAGTTGCCTTTTGAAGAACTTTTGTTCATGCATGAACATGAAAGAAATAAAAAAATATTTTATAGGAAATCCAGCAGTCTGGAGAAGTAAAGAACCAAAAGCAGCAGGATGTTCATTAAAAGAAATCTGATTTTAAAAGATTTGAACAAACTGAACTTATAACTTGCAGGATTAAAAATTCTTCTTAAAATTCAGTAACAGGTAGAGAACCACTGATACAATGCAGTGTGTAATATAGTGAAAGTGGGTCTGTGGTGTAATGGTCAACACATTTGAAAAATCTTCAGTTCAAGACTGGGACGAGACACAAACCCAGCCTCAGGGGCCTAGTGCTGAAAGTGGGTAAGCTGGTGGTAGGAACGCCTGTTAAACTTTCTATGTTCCCTCGGATGTCCAGCTTGGAAGCAGGGGAGATGGTTAGCACTGTTACCTCACACCTATCCAGGTACTCGGTTTCCTCCCCAGTCCTTAGTGGGATTGGGTTAACTGGTGATTCTAAATCGCTCAGAGGTGTGAATGGTTGTCTGACTCTGAGTTTACCCTACGACCGACTGGTGACGGATCCATTTGGAAGTTTGGACTGCAGACATACCAGCCCCTTTTCAAAATGTTGGCATGTTGTGAAAGATTTAAAGCAAGGATTCTTCAAATCTTAAAAATCTTCTGCTTAGTTAAAAATGGTACAAAAACAGTTTTTCAAAACTGGGAATTTCTTAAGTTTTTAAACAAATATATGTGTTCATATTGAATTTGATAGCAGCTACATATTTAATAAATGTTGGGGGGGAAAAAACTTTGAAGTAATTGTTTTCTGTGTGACTTTATCAGCATGCCTCATTGTGAGCCATTGCAATGCCTCAGTGATTCCTTTTTCAGCCATTGTCTTACATAACATAACACCCAGAACCTAATATATGGAATCACAAATCAAAATTACAAGAAAATGTTTAAAATGTGTAACTTTGCCCCAAAATAAGGTTTTTAAAAGCCTCCTCCTTGCCGCCATCTCTGCTGTTGTTAAAATTCAGGATTCTTTGTCTTTCTGTCGTACAATATCCCTGAAACTGGCCGGCCTGCATTCCAGACCTGTCACTCACTGAAAAAAAACATTTGGCGCATTACAAAATGAATAATACAACAAAGTACCGAGTAGCTGAAATCCTGCTGCAACAGTGGGAAAACATTTGGACTCCTCAGCTCCTAAACACTTACAGAAGAGGTGATGCAACACAGTAGTGCCCTGCACACTAATGGTTCGCCATGCTGTCAGGTGTGATTGCTTAGGAGCTGAGCACCAATAACAAGCTGGGTAGCATCTCCTCTTTCTACCCCAGCGGCGACTGCGCCGTGATTAGCTGAATTTGACTCTTCAAACCAAAGCACGGTTTTCCATTTCGCCTCAGTCCATCTTGAACGAGCTCAGGCTGAGAATATGTCAACATTTTTTAATTCATTCATTCATTCTTTTCAATATTGTATGGCCTTTGCCCTGCAATATCATGTGCCTTGAGGTGAGGGTTATTGTGAATTGACGCGATACAAACAAAAGTGAATTGGATTGGACTGAATATTTCTGCATCTTGATTTAGTTTGAACACAGCATGACGTGGACAAGCTTTTTTCTATGTGTGCGGAAATTCCTCTGAATCTTAAAGTGACTCAGGATGAATAATGGGAGAGAGCAAAGGTCTGTGGCCATCACCTCCAAAACCACGACGTTTTCAAGGGTTGTCTTGTTGTTACCTCTTCAGGACACCTGTTGTCACTTTCATTTTGGACTCGGAAATTAAAGATCTCTGAGGTTTGACTGAAACATTGCTTTGATTTAAGGAAACTGGTTCAATCTTTAACCAATAAGATAATATGAAATTTACTTTGCAATGTAGAAGTCATTTGGTTTGTGCTTCTGTACTTGGGCTGCAGCACCACGACCCGGCCCAAAGTGGGGAAAAAAAGAATGGTTGGACATGTATAAACTGCTAATGTCCAGGCATTTTATTTGTCGTTTTTTTTTTTTTAAAAAGCGTCACATATATGTTGTCATTTGAACTAGTTATTTGAGTAGCTTTAGTTAACCTACTTGTAGTCCTCCATATGGTCGCTTTGCTGTAGTTTAGCTGCTGGTAGCAGTTTCTCCATCACTGCCTGAGCACGTCTGTTAAGATGCTTTCATCACCTCTCTCAGCCACTGCTAACTAGAGATCAGTTTAAGTCACACATTTTCCAGTTATATCAATCATAATCCTTGTGACCTGAGACCATGTGAAATAAGATTACATCCTTGCCACCCACACACACCCACGCGCACACACACTGTTCAGAGTGAAGACTATGGCTGGGTATGGTGTGTGTAGGTTTCTTCTTTCACAGTGAGTCGGATTTTAATGTGCGCTTAATCGTTTAACACGACTGAAGAAATGAGGTGTGTGTGTGTGTGTGAGGGAGTGCTGTCCATGTGAACAAGTTGTATAAGCTTATTAGCAACACCACTGGTCTGAGGAGGAGATTGAGGTTAGTCTAAGCCCTAATCCTTGTGGACCTTATGCTTGTTATACAGCAACAAAATCCTGGCTCCTCCCCCTTTTGCAAAGACACACAAGAACAAACACACAGTACAGTTTCCCTGCCTCCTTGTTTACTGCTGATCTCCATCCCAACTCTTCCTCTCTTGTCTCGCTCTCAGCGGGAAGGCGGAAAACGGGGTGCAAGAGGAGGAGGTGGTGCGCACTGTTGAGTAGTTTCCCAGTCGTCATGACGACCTCACACCCCACCATCCTTGGAGCTGTCTTCTTGTTACCACGGTGACCTGATCCTATTTCATCTCCGCTCCTCTTGATGATCCGGATTGGCCTGATAAATAAGAGCAATCCGGGAGTGGCGTCTCCTTTTTCAGAAACAAGCTCGTGGATGGGACAGCAGATCCCACACAGGGACGCAGATCAGAGGACAGGACTGCGCTGTGTGCTGAGAATGCTGTGGGAGTAATTCCGGAGCGTTGCCTGGAAACAGCAGCATGCCAGTACAACAGATAACTGTGGTTCCGGCCAGGGACACAGCCAGCAATGGCAAGAGTGCTCTTCGCTCCAAAGACAAGAACGAGGTAAATCTCCGTCCTCATAACTAAGTTTACTGAGCGGCGAGTAAAGGCTTTGTAGGATCGTTGTGTTGTTGTTGTTTTGGTTAAGACCTAAAAGTGGCAAAAAGTCGGTGATGTTACATAGATTTAAGATGGCAGAAAACTTATTTCTGTTGTAAAAATGCTGTGTGTGCATGCGTGCGTGCGTGTGTAGCTGTCTCCAGTTCCAATTCCCAGCTGTACAGTATAGATGTACTCAGCAGCCTTTTATCACTGATCCCTAACTTGGGGTTTGGTGCTTTCAGCTGCCTCTTCAGTAGAGCCTGACATCATATCTATCACATCACAGACTGATGGATTAAATTGTGTCAGTTCCCATCACACAGTGTCACATCATGTCACAGGCAAAGGTGTAGAGCTGCTGGAGCGCAGTTCATGTAGATGTTTGCGCCAACCATCGCTGAAGCATTTTTCATGCAGGAGAGCCCGCCAAACAAACTTTTGTCTTGCTATTTAAGCTTATGTGAGAAAACATTCCACCTTAAAAGTTCCCTAGTAGCTGTGTTTCCTCATTTGTTGATTCTAACTTTAGACAGAAGCCTAAACTTAACCTCATTTCACAGGTGTGACCTTGTACCTAAACAAAAACTGCTGAACACCTAGGCACATGATGTCATAGAGTTTCGAGTCCCGACCTGTCGCCCTTTCCCGCGTGTCTTCCCCATCTATCTCCTCCCACTTTCCTGTCTCTCTCCACTTACAATATGCTGTCAATAAAGCCATGAAAGGCCAAAATGTTTTTTTTAAATAAATAAATAAATTAGCTGCACCAGCTTCCTCAGGTTAGTGCAATAATGTGGAGATTTTCTTAACGTTGCAGGGCATCCAGAGGTATTGGTAGTGTTCATGCTTTCATCATTACCTATTTGGCAGTTGTTTGTTTTGTCAGATGCAACTGAAATCAAAACCATAAAGAAACTACAAGAAAAGGACTCAAAGTTAATTAATCAACATGCAGAAATCATGTGTATTAGGACTGTTTAGTTATGCCAGTGGCTCCAGGCCTGATTGGCGGTGCAGACAGGTGAATGCTCTCGTGCTTCTGTAGCAGAAATAACCTGTGCACACACACACAAAAAAAGAAAAAGAAAAATTGGTGGTGCTACAGTAAGGCAATGTATGATTGATTGAAATAACAACAGTGCCCTTTATGTCTGGACACGGTCATGATCTTTTTTAAATAATGTAACTTACTTTCAGTGCTCTTACTGAATAAAACATAATATATCATCACAAAGTCAGAAAGAGGTTTTTGAGATCTGAGCTTTACTATTTCAGCTCTTAATCCGCATTTAAAAAAAGGAGCTGCACAGTTTTACTACATTGTTGCAAGCTGCATCAGATGAAAACAAATTTTACTAGACATATAATGGATTGTATTGTGGCTTTTTGCACACTCAATCCATTTACTTACAGTAACTTACACTATTGTATTATGTAGTAAACAGCAGATCTTCTAAATCAAGCATCATGTCCACTCTGATCAGGTCCGTTTTAATTACTCTATTTGTTATGCAGAGCCTGAATGTGGCTGAACAGCAAACAGTATTCTCTATTCTTAGACAGTCAAATCAAGCAGATTTCACACCTCTGTTTTTCTTGCTATACAGAGAGAAAAGGAAATCAGGTTATTTAAAAATAAAGAAGTACAGCAAGAATTTTAAGATGCAAAGATGTTGGGTTAACATGAATTAAAGATCAAGAGCTAACTTGCAAATACACTGGCATGGCCCCTTAAAATAGCTTTCAACCACAGAAATATCTGACATTTATAGTACTGTGCAAAAGTCTTGAGTAACCCTCATTTCTTTATATTTTTTCTTCCAAGCAGCCAGATTTTCTCCTATTTTGTTTAAAGTGGTCTTGAGCAATAGTTCTCCAGGTTTTCTGAATGTCTTTCAAAGTTTTTCTTTGGACATTGGCTCAGCAAAGAGCCAATTTTGAAAAAAGAGTGGCTGTGAAGAGGAAGGGAAACTGGGAGAAAAGGTTGAGGCATGCCACATTATACTAGAACTGCATTGAAAATTATAGGCAACGGGTCTTATGGAGTGAATCCAGATTTGAAAATTTTGCTTCAAATCATCATAAACACATACCGAGAAGATCAGGACAGAGGTACGGCAGTGAGTGTCTACGGCCATCTGTAAAACACACTTTTGTCAAGCACCTGTGTTTGATGACAGTGAAGGCTTCTGATACTGAAAACATGATGGAGACTGTCGTGGTTTGGGGCTCATTTCAGCCAGTGGAGATCTTGTCAACACGGATGGGTTTACAGTACTGTGCAAAAGTCTTGAGCCACTCCTCAGTTGAGATCTGGGCTCTGGGGAGGTGAATCCATGACTGATGGTGTTCCATTGTGTGGTTTTCTATTATCCAGGTATTCTTTTACTGCATTGGCAGTGTGTTTGGGATCATTGTCACAGTGATAAATGAAGCCATCGCCAATCAAACCCATGGTATTGTATGGTGGATACTTTGATTTCCATGTTTTTAACTATGGCTTGTGCTCATAAAGCCCTAAAACCCAATTTCATCCTCCCATATTAAGATGCATCTTAATATGAACTGTTTCTGATTGATATCAATGCCAGAATTCGCCCAACAGTGGTTGGTTAGTTTGGTCTGTGACTCTAGGATTTTAGTTATTCATTGTTATGGATTTATATCTTCTGGCCTCACCTGAATTTCACTTCATGTTATAAACACATACAGTTGCAGTTGTTTAAAGTTGAGATTATGTAAAATGCATCACTTCCAAATATAAGGTGTGCAGCTGCAGCATCATAGTTGGTTGTCTAAATGTGGCTTTAGGTGCATTTGATCGTATGCCAGAGTACAGAACTAAAATACGTCCTTCTCTCCACGCTACATCACTTAATCCCCTCCCCAGAAACATGCACATGTCCACACACAGACTCACCAGAATCTCTGCTGTGCATCAGAGCCAGAGTGACTACATAGGAGTTGAGACTGAGGTAAGTGAGAGCAGGACACTACCTCTGAAACATTACTTTATTACTGGAGAACTCGTAGAAACAGTGTACGTACTCCTGGATGAATGATGTGTTTCACTTTTGATGGTCAGGTTTTGCACTATAGTGGTTTCTAGCTACAAGGGTTTTGTTGCATCTCAGGTGGCCTTAGAAGGACTCGGTGTAGAAATGTCTGCGCTTTATTTTCTCTAAGAATTCATGGCCAAAACAAGTTTTATGTGTGTAAACCTGATATTAAGAATTGTGTAATAGAAACTGCTTTCATGTTTGTATAGTATCCTTATCTTTATGTGCCAGCCAAGGAGTTGAAGAGTCAGTGCAGTAAAATGCTGCCACTGTACCGATACTATGATCGTGGTGATTATTATGGTCTGTCTCGTGTGTGTTATGTTCACCTGCTAAATGCCACCTGCACCTCCTTCTTCTTGCTCTGCTCTTGATGAACCTTTGTTGTCATATAGACGTCTTTCATGTTGATGTGAAGTCTTCTGCTTTAGAAAGGCAACAAGTTATTTTACATATTCACACTATGAGCAACTCGTGCACACGGGTAATGTATCCGACCGGGTGTATAGTGTCTGCTATTAGCTGCCGAACCAACGTGAGCTGCCTCCCTCGTTTTTGGCTTCTTTTCTTACCCGAGACAAATGGAGCTGCTTCCTTTCTAAGTAGTCTCCATTGAAAGGAAGCCTGCTTCTATTGGCTTTTCCGGCCGAAGAAGGCGGCAAGACCGAGTAGTGATCAATAAGTTGTTGTAAGTTCCTCCCACAAGAAA
>VOQJ01035556.1:6943-17431 GCA_015052665.1 Apistogramma diplotaenia | reverse complement strand
GTGATCAATAAGTTGTTGTAAGTTCCTCCCACAAGAAATGAGCTGGAATATTGTTTAGCCTAGCTTAGCACAAAGACTGGAATCATGACCCTTTTTTAAAGCTATGTTAAACACTGTTATGAGAAATAGAATGCAAAGAGGAAATTGGTAGCAGCTCTCCCATCTATTTCTTTTAACAAACAAACAAATCCACGCACACGACAGTTAAGCTTTTCATTTTAGTGGAGAAAGCCAAAAAAATAGACTGTAGTCTTCACCCACACCATGGGTTTTTTTTTTTTGACGCCTTAGAGGTTTATTGAACCACAACCAGTAAGGAATTAGATGACTAAGGCGACGTAAGAGTATCTTCTCAGAAATACCATTTTTCTGTTTATGCAAACACTGGATAGATATATGTGGATGCTGTGAGTAATCATAATTGGTCTCAAACATGTGAACAGGACCCAGTTCGTGTGCTGATCTCCTCTAATAGCCAGAGGAGTGTTTGCTTTGACTCCAAACAGGACTGCACTGATTTAAAAGTGGCTATCAGAAAATCCCTTGATCAGCTTAGATGATGCAGTTCACTGCTTGTCAGTGTCTCTTATTTATTTCAATGATCTGCACAGAGTGTACCCACAACTGTGGCTGTGTGTGGGCTGATGCACACAAGCTCTGTTTTTCCTCTTATATGTCAAGTATTGGAAAAAAAATTTTGAAAAACCACCCACATTCAAAATTCCAACTTTGAACTCCACAAACATCCTGTAAGATACATAAATCTTCACAAATTTCATCCCATTAAATTGTCAGGTGTTATTCTATAATACTATATACATATATATGTAAATACAGTCATGGTTGATAGGATTTATCATGTACTACCTTAACATACATGTACTGTGAGCTGCTACATTTATGTTTGAATCAAGGCCATCAGAGCTGTGGAATATTTTAATCAATGTTATTACTGGAAAATTCATAAATGGATATAGCAACATGTGCTTTTATGAATATGAAATTTCCTAAAAACTAGTATCAGTGAACTTTCAGTTTCCCACAGATTGTGACTGAGACACTCCAGCAAATCAGTGTGCACGTGTGCAGAAGCACGGTGGTTTTAAATTCCCTCAGAATGCAGTCTTGAACGTAAGATCTTGTTACATACAAAGACACTTTAATAATGAGCATTGGCTCATGCAAACCCTGGGTAGAGACTGTTGAGGAATAAAAGTATATTATTGGAATGTAATTAACACGCTGCTTCAGGGAAGATGAATATTAGATGGATACTCGTTTTAGGGGAAAATCGCAGTAATGAAAGTAGTGAATGATGGATTTGCATATTTGATTTTACGTCTTCTTTATTCAATTTGTCGACAACAAAAAATGCTGCCAGCTTTATCCATGATGTCCATTTTAAATCACGACACTGATAGTTGGAATAGGCTCCAGCTCCCAAGCCTGAAGAGGATACGTGGAAAAATGGATGGATGGATGATTTCTCTTTTTACTTTTATTCTGTTTGATGCTTCATTTCGTTCTCCAACTACCCACCCACTACAGTACCAGACAGTTGGTAGGTTATCCAGCTTGAGCTCATGACAAGCTCTCTGTATGCATTTATATATGTGTGTGAATGTGTGTGGTTGGGACTAATTTCAACTATTATTTCATACAATACCAGCATATATACACAACTAGGCCACATTTAATCCCATAATGCACCCGGCAGTCAGAGCAAACATCCATGTGGCTGAGGATGAAAGCCAACCACAAATATGTGCATGAACAGAAAAAATAATTTGCTGCGACTGCTCCACTTCATCTACATTACTTATATAGTAATCTGTAGCTTTTCCCAACACACAGCCAGCTGAGCTGATTTCAGTTGAATAATTTTTTCAGTTTTTCCATAAACTATTTGGACCAAATGTCTGCAGCAACAATATGCTCAGCCTATCATGGCTCAAATCAAAAGGTCATGAATTTATGTGGGCAAAGAAACAATGTTAAGCTAAGTTTCTGTTATATGATGGTTAATATACAGTAATATTTAAAGTGTTGTGAAATTAGCATCAAATACCACAGAAGATAATTTCTTTCATGGTAGTTTACCAGTGTTTACACCTGGTAACTCCCACACACCGCTGTCTACTGGTACCTAAAACCTGTGGAAAACTACAGAAGTCTGCTAGTTGAGTTCAAGGTCTAATAGGTGAATTCAGACAATCAGCACTCAGGACAGTTCTAGAAAAAGTGCCTTAAGTTGCCTTTAAATAGAGACACATTGCAGAGCAGCATCTCGTGCTCTTAGCAGGACAGCCAGTTAATAGGATTGCCTGGCTTTAGCTCAGGTCACAACCGAGTAGCAAGGACATGAGGCTGTGCACGACTCTTGACGCTGGATTTTAAACGGTAAACACAGTAGGACCACTCATCACCGAATACCAGCTGGTGTTAAAAGCCGCTTAGTTTGATTATATTTTGTTTTTATTGCAGCTTTAAACCATTAGTTTGACTTTTCTGTCATTAACTAAACACGAAGCCCACCCACATTTCTCACCTCACTGACTTTTGGAGGCCTTTGGGGGGGAATTTAAACTTTAGTTTGAAAGTTAACAGCATGTCTGATGCATCAGTATTTGGATTCAATTATAATGTTAGCAGTTTGAAGCTGAAACAACCAGGTGAAACAACCTTCTGCTTTTCTGTGCTCTACTGTATATTCAGGTTCCTGAAATTAGGCATATTCATGTAGTTTTATGGACTTCATGAGTTATCTATCATTTTCACACATAAAAAAACAGCAGCACCTCTGCAGCAGATTGCACTAAAACATACTCGTATGACTCAGTCTTTAGCTGAAGTTGACACGAGGGCTGTAAAATATTGTTTCAATATGATTTTATGGTTTTATCTGGTGTCGTGTGCCAAAGAAATCATCGGTTTAAAAGCCTCAGGCTCCACAGCTGCTGTGTGCTATTAAAGCATCACATCCTTCTCTGTGTTTATTGGGCCCTAATGATTTTCCGCCTCTCCTTCTCCCTACAGGGGAGGAAGGCACCTGGGCGCTCGGGGAGTCGATCCAGCAACATCTCCAAGGTAACTGTTAAATATCGGCACTTAAAGCCCTAAACTCAAGGTCACAGTTCATAGTGTACAGTAACATTGTTTATCTGAGCACAGTCTGATGTGTGAGAATGTGGTTAAACTGTATGTCACACTTGGAGTAGGGCTACGTGCACACTGTTTCGTGACTCATACGGGGTACTACATTATCATTTAAGCACCACTAATTCAGATTTTCCAGATAAATAACGTCTCATCAGCACGAGCAGCTGAAGAATGTGCTCAGCATATTCTGAGGGATTAGTTGAGGCCGAGCCAGAGTTAAAAGTAGATTTCAGATTTTAAGTTTTTATCCACGTGACCAGAAATCCGGCTCAGAATAAATCTTAAAGTTACTGTGCTGGTGCTAGGCATGGGAATATGCAGCTGTTTGTTAACATATTAGCCATGACAGATTTAAAATTTGTAATCAGTCTAGGATGTGTTTGTTAGATTATTTTGGAGTTCTGTTGCCCCCAAATGGCACAGTCTGTGATTTACAATATAATATGAGTGCATAAAGGAGGTGTGGGTAAAACAGCTACAGTACTCTTTCCTACTGATTTCTGAGTTCAGTGGATGAAAACTGTGAAACAAGAGAATAATGACTTCACAAACATTTTATAGTATTTCCCTAAACTAAAGGTGCCTATGGACTACATCACTAGGAAATCACTCTTATTACTGGGTGTTATTAGGAAATGCTAAAGTTTCACTATGTGCATTAGGTGACCTTTAAATACCCCGTACATAAGGGACATACTTTGGGTTCAACAACATAACAAGTAAGAGTACATTAAGGGGTACCTTTGATACCCGAGGTCTACAAAAATTTATTAAACCATCACACCCTCATTTGATCACCAGTAAGCATTGAGTGTCGTTGCACTGTGTTCTAAAGGATGTTGGTTGTTGCAGGCTAGCAACTCGACTGCAGGACTTACTACAGCCTCAAGGGCATCGATAACACCCTCTGCTCAGGACATATGCAGGTAAGACCGCTGTCTCTTTAAGTGTTACCAAGAGTTACAGTTACCTGGGAAGAAAGATGCTGTTCCCTACCTATGTGCAAACATCTTTCTTAAAGCCAAGAGCAGCCAGACTTCTCTAAGTGATTTTAATATGCACACTTCTCCACTGAGTGGGAGATTGAATTAGTATGGTCTGCTGCACCCCCAGGGCATAACAAACTTAAAATGTGTGCTGTGGTGCTACCACAGTGCAATCAATGGGAGGAAGATGACTGATTGCAGAAATGGGATCCTTCAGTGTATTATACCCACTGGTGGTGCGGTTGCCACGTTAACCGGCTCAGTCCTTTGGCTTTACAGCAAATATAAGACTGCGTGCGTGTGTGTGTGCGTGCGTGTGTGTGCGTGCATGCATGCGCGCGTGCGTGCGTGGACCTAAATTTGGTGTCTTCAGTTCATTCCATATTCACTGATTGCCTGTTTTTATTTTGCCTGATAAGCCTCAGTTTCCATTCTGTTTCATGGTATCCATTTCCTGTTTCACATGTGCAGCTTCTGTCCGACTAAAGTCACCTTCAAACAGAACAGAAGTCGTGTCAGTAACCGCTAAGAGCAAATAACTCAGTGTTTTTCACATTAATGGGAGAATAAGATATTCAATGTAAACAAAAAACGTTTCCAAGTGTCAGAAAGAGAGGTTTCATGTGAAGCCAGACCTCATTCAGTCACTTGGAAATGAAGCCAAATGAAAGTAGTAAATGTAGTGGTGCAGTAGTGCAGGAAGTTCAGCTGTTATTGAGGTTTGGAAATATTTGTAGGAGTAGGCATCACAGCAAATTCAGGTCAGACCATGCAATGATCAGAGAAAGTGAAACACAAAATCGAGGACTACACCTCAGACTCAACAGACCTCAGTAACATGCTAAATGTTAAAGTTCATGAGAGAACAATTAGAAAAAGACTGAACCGGTTTGGCCTATTTGGAAGAGCTCCCAGGAGAAAAGCCTCTTCTCTCTAATAGATAACATCAAAGCACAGGCGAGGTTTACAAAGTTGCATTAAAATACACAGGACTTCTAGAGCAATGTGCTTTGGACAGATGAGACCAAGTCCTCCAGGTTACAGCAGCAAATCTGCAACAGAATGTCTGACAAAGGAAGAATCACAGTGTCCTGATGGTCCAGTCAAAGCCCAGATGCTGCGGTGGAACCTTCAGAGAGATGTGCATAAACAAACGCCTGCAAATCTCAATGAACTGAAGCAACGTTGTAAAGAAGAGTGGGCTAAAGTTCCTCCACAGCTATGTCAGAGACTGATAAAGTCATACAGAAAACAACTCAAAAAGCTACTGAGTCTTGTAAAATAGTAAATAATGACACAGTGTAATATGTTGTGTTGTTATTCATCTCGGGATGTATTTAGTTAATCTTAAGACCCGGTAAGGATGAGATTCATTATTTTATTATTTCCTGATATGTAACATCTTAAAATTGACAGAGGGTGTACATTCTTTTTAGCATGACTTTGGGTAATTCAGCAGTTGCATTTCTATTAGGAAACAATATTACTGATACAATCCTCAACATTCAGCTTTTTACTGGACAAACTGGATTGCTCAGAGGAAGAGGCCTACTGGGTGTGCTGAGGTTTACAGGTTTTCATTTTTAGGGCTAACATAGATGGACCTATTACCTCCATTCTTCTAGAGTGGAGGGAGAAATGTATATCTTAAGGCAGTGTGCATGACTGCATAACATTGTTATAATTAAAGGCCTTTGTAAGACAAGTTGAGTTCTAAGATAAGTTGAGTGAACTGACCCTTTAAATTCATGCAGCTACATTTTAGCCCATTGGTTTAATTATGTCACAGTTATGTTTTTCCATCTTGTTTCACCTTTTTGACCTTCATTTCCATCTCTGTGTGTGTGCATGTGTGTGTGTGTGTGTGTAGTTCTGGACAGCTGACCCGCTTAGAGGAGGATGGTTCTGAGTCACGCAAACACAAAAAGCATACACACGACTCCTCTGCAATGACAGTCACCGGAACCACTCTGGGCTCGTCGGCTCAGGCCCAGAAAAAGCAGGTGAAGAGACGTCACCGCCGCAAGAGAAGCAGCTGCACGGCCATCGACTGCGTCGAAACCAATGGCAAACACAACCACAGTGACCGGAGCCTCAGCTCTGACCGTAGCGAGCTGGGCGAGAAGAGGGAACCCTCCTTCAGGAATCGGAGGGAACTCCCACCTCGCTTCCGGTGCACAGGTGCCCTGCCGTCAGACTCCTCCTCTGAGGACGAGGCATGCCGCGAGGCCCGTAGCTGGAGCAAAGAGAAAGCCAGAAGAGCGCGCCGCCGCAGCGGGAGCAGCCGAGAGAGGGATGTGATAAATGAGCATAAAGGAGAAGACAAAACCGAGGTCATGGAGCTGCAATCTGTAGGGTCAGATGAAGGGAAGGAGAACCAGCCTCTCATGGAGGATAGCGGCTGTCTTAAGAAGCGCCACAACCACAGGGGCTCGATGAAGAGAGACAGCCGCGCTTTGCAGAAGGATCAATCACAAAGCAGAGACAAGGAAAAGAAGACTTACAAGTCACATAGCCCAAGAGGCAGCTCCTCATTGGCAGAGGATGGCGAGGAGCTCATCACCAAGAAATACCAGGAGAAGGGGTCAGGTGGTGGGGACATGTCAGTGCCCACACTTCAGAATCACTGTGGTGTGAATGGGAGCACACCACATCCCTGCTCTGATGACTCTGAGCTGGAGGTCTGCAGGTTAGTTACACGAGTGTGAATGCTGATCACGTACAGATACCAAGTTTATCTTTGAGCCAAACAAAGTAAGAGCTGCAAAACAAACAAAAAGCAGACAGAGAGACACTAAAGTGAAACAGAACAGAGACTGCAGGTCATTTTTGCTGCTGATGTTTGTGCGTAGGATCTGCCACTGTGAGGGGGATGACGAGTGCCCGCTGATAATGCCCTGTCGCTGCACGGGAAGCCTAAGTTTTGTTCATCAGGGCTGTCTCAACCAGTGGATCAAATCTTCCGACACTCGCTGCTGCGAACTCTGCAAATTTGACTTCATCATGGAGACGAAGCTCAAACCTTTAAGCAAGGTATGCACACACTCAGATCTTCCTGAAAATCAGTAAAGCGCTGAGACACAGGGTGCAGCAGTGACGTGCGGTGGTCGTCTTCCCTAGTGAGGCACTGACGTCATCACATCAGATTTACAAACATATGAACCTACAGAGCAGCTTATTCACCATTTGATTGGCAACAGTTAACGTGTTTTGTTTAAAATTTCATATCAGCATTCTTTACATATACAAACTAACGTAGAAAAAAATAACTTTAAAAAAAGTTATTCTCTTCATACCTTTACTTATAAAAGAAGTCCACGCGCCTCCTTATGAAGAACAGCATCGATAACTTGTTTGCTAACTGTTTACTGCAGCTTGCTGTCTAATTCTATTATTCTGAAGCCGAGGAGTCGCTGGGATCACCAGCGCCCCCTGCCATGAGGCACGAGCACTGCGTGCCTCACCTAGTGTCTCTTTGCAGCAGTTTTATGATCCTCAGCACAACAAACGTTACACACATACAGTTGTTGATATATAAAAAAAACACTGTGCATTATATACATCAGCTAAAATATAGAAATTAAATTCATATAGTAAAAGTGTTCAAACATTTTAATAGCGACATGCAGAGGGACAGCAATACAGTCTCACTGCATAGCATGCAGCACAGTTAGCATCGTCACTGGCAACGACTATGCCGAAGCTCACCACTGATTGGCCAATTGGGCATTGCGCAATCCATGGTGCGGCTCAGCGGGCTGGTGCCTCACCGCTGTCTCAAGTCACTGAATAAATATAACCATTTAATTTATTTTTTCATTTTTTATTTCCGTGATGACAGGTGAGGCCATGCCTCACCTGCCTCCCCTGACTGCACGTCACTGGGGTGCAGTTATGAGCATGTTTCTCTGTCTCCCTCTGTGTCCGCACCTCTTTCTTCCAGTGGGAGAAGCTACACATGTCGAAGAGTGAGAGGAGGAAGATCTTCTGTTCTGTGCTGTTTCACCTGATAGCAATAGTGTGTATGTTGTGGTCAGTCTACATTCTGGTCAAGAGAACTGCCGAAGAGATCCGACTCGGAAAGAATGGTTAGTACTTTCCCTTCGGCCCCCTCACGCCACTCACGCCAGAGACAGGCAGCATGAAGCTGGAAAACCTGAATTTTTTTTAGCAGCAGTACCATCCCTGTGGCGTCTCCTTCATGTTGGATACAATTTCCTAGCAGGCAAAAATAATGACATAGATACATTTTTAAGCAAGATTGTATCAGCCACTGTTTGATAATCAGTCACTTATGGGTCGAATGAGGTTATAAAATCCAAATCATCTAAATAATTGTTTCAACTCTACTGGTGCAATATATGGTAGAAAACAGTGTGTCATCCACCCACAACATGACCTCCACAGCACCTCAGTGGGTAACTGTAACCTGTAGGTATGTACACCTGCCTGACTCTGGTTGTGGGATATTGAAACAGTTTTGACTTGTTTTGGTATGTTAGGTCACTAAATCTAGTGAAAAGTTTGGTGGTTTACTGTGATAGTTGTCCCTGAGGGTCTCTGCACATTAGATGTCCCGCTCTAGTGTGAAAGACAGACTTTTAGACATTTTCAGTACTCTTCAAGAGTTGTACACACTAGAATGAATCTGTACTTACAGTTTAATATTCTGATGCGTTCAGACACAGCACGTTCATCCTTGAAAAAGTCAGACCTCAAGAAGACGTCTGTAGATATATTGTGTATAACAAAGATTGGAACCGGCACGTCATCAATATGTTACTGAATTGAGTGTATTTTGCCATGTTTGTGGTGTAGCATTTCCTAGCCTAGGAACTACATCACTCGTCATATTCATGGGCCACTTTGTTAGGTTTACTTGTTCAGCTTCTCAATTTCTGCCGCAACATTTAGATGGTGGGTGGTGCTATCATGTCAATATGGATCAAAATCTGATGAATCTTTCCAGCACCTTGTTGAATCTGTGACATGATAAATTAAGGCAGCTCTGAAGGCAAAATAGGGTCTCTAGCACTGTCCTTAATGAAGTGGCCAGTAACAACATAAACATAAAAGAGGTTTTAGGTTAATTTATGATTCTTATGTTGCAGGAGAAATGAACATTTACTGTTTTGTTATAATCAGCTAATGTTGCATAAACAGTAAAAGCAGTAAGTCAGTGTTACCTTACTGAACATAAATTTCTGGATTTTCCTGTTATATATCAAAAAGTACATTAATTATAAATGAAACTGTTAATGCAAAGACACCCACTCTTTGTGGGAGTCTTTGCAGGAGAAACTTTGTAGATCCTGCAATGCATCTGCGGCGGGCTTGTTTAGAAAATGGTGACACATTTTGGAAATTCCAGTAGCAGTGGTTGCCATATTTACTGGAAAGTGAAACTCAAAGAACAACTGTCGGCAACCACATCAGGTTTCAGGTGTTAAACCTCAAAGAGACAAAATTTCTGAATGCAGCCTCTGGGTATGATCTCAAAAAAAGCCAGAGTGTAATAACCACTTGGAAACGTATGCAAAAATAATTAACCAGCCACTGGAGGAGGAGAGGTTTAACAGAAGTTTCAGGAATGTGAAGATTGTTAATTAATGGCAAAATCGCATCCTGATTTCCTCTAGTCCAGATTAGGCTGATCCTCACGTTACCCTGCACGTCCCTGTTGCTCGACACCCCTCAGTGTACTCTTGGACATTCATGCTTGTGTTCAGTGGTGGTGTGTGTTGTGTTGTGTTTACATTGTAGGTGTAAGAGTAGATCCAGAAAATATAGATAGTATGTAAATAAAGTATATATAATCATTAAGCATCAATATTTATTTATAGTATTTCTTCAGTATTAGCACAATGGAATAGTTTTCTTCAGAGAATATAAAGAGAAATCACTCTTGATTGCAGAAGAATTATGGCGGGTTTCTCTTCTGAAGTACTATACGCCGCAGGGTAAGCGCAGCTCTGCACACACCACCATCATGACCCCTCGCATGTGCTGCGAGAGTGACTAACAGCTGCTGCCGTGTGTGTGTGTGTGTGTGTGTGTCCTTCCAGGTGTGCTGGAGTGGCCTTTCTGGACCAAGCTGATTGTCGTGGCCATAGGCTTCACGGGCGGCCTCATCTTCATGTACATCCAGTGTAAAGTGTACCTGCAGCTGTGGCGCCGCCTCAAGGCCTTCAACCGCATCATCACGGTGCAGAACTGTCCCGAGAAGGACCTGCACAACCCACAGGCCAGGCCCAGCCCACTCACTAACGGGAAGCACGAAACCGTGGCGGTCCCAGTTAGCCAGGCCACCGCCCCGGCTCCAGCTCCGGAGGTGCCGGTGGAC
>VOQJ01035546.1:0-10254 GCA_015052665.1 Apistogramma diplotaenia | reverse complement strand
TTGCATGGCTCTTTTCCCAGGATGGAATGAATCTACAGCATACATCTTTAAATAAGGAGGGTGCCGACCAAGAAAAAAGCTCCTGCTCCAAAACTTGACACCTTCAAGCTCAACTGAAATTTTCAGCTGCCACATGGACAAGCCAAATGCCTTCTGGGGGAATTTTTTTTTGATCAGACAAAATAAAGATTGAGCCATTTGACCACAATGACAGGAGGTATGTTTGGAGGAGTCAGCTGTCAAGCATGGTGGTGGTACCATAATGCTCTGGGGCTGTTTTGCTGCCAGTGGTCCTGGTACATTGCTCAAAGTGAATGGAATAATGATGGAGGAAGCCCAAAATTATCATGATATTCATGCTCATGATGAGTGTATGTAACATTTTGAGCAGGGATAGGTGTATGAAGGTAGCTTTTTTAAAATCAGGTGTTGGTGGTAGGTTTATAAAATATGCAAGTTCTACTTTTTTATGGTGGAAGTCACCACAGATATATACTCTAGTCAGCACTATGCACCTTTACACCTCTTTGTTGTTGCTTTTTTTTCTAACCTTGGCCCTTCCTTTTATATTTATTTTCTTCGATCTGGCCTCAGCTCCACGGGACTAAGAGAAATGTATGAGCGTAAACATCCACCATCTCACTTTTTTGCTCCGCCACACAAATAAAACAAACCTTTGCAGTTTTAAGCTGCTTGGGTCAAGGAAGCAGTGATGTTTTGTGGCTGAAACAGAGCCATGATGGATGGATTGTATTTATGTTTCAGCAGCTCTGCTTCAAAAGGAAAAATCAGAGCTCCTTAATGGAGGTGATATTGTAACTTTTTCCAACCTGCATTTAGGCTCTCATTCCATATATGACTATTTGCCCAGCTTATCCCGTGTGTTTAATTAATACATCTCATTGTCTATATATTGTAATGTAGCTGTTCTTAATTTTTTGCCTACCATTAAATAGAAAGAGGGCTATTTGTAGCCATTTCTTGTTATTGTTATGGAGAATAAGCTTGTCTGTGCCTGCGTTAATGCGTGCCTACAGATACGAACAGGGGAGTGGTGTTGAAACTGTCAAACGGGCATAATTTGCCCGTCCCAAATCATTTATTAACTTGGAAAGGCCAGCTTTTCACCTAGCTCCTTACCCACCTCATTGTGCTGTCACTGTTATTGATGATGCAACTGTATTGTGTCTGCATGCTAATTCACTGGCCACGTTTTGTAGAAAGGCACCGTCTTTTCATTGTCCTTCAATGTCACTCTGATCTAATGAAGCTTTTCGAGCTGCATTTGATGAAGGTTTCATAAGGAGCAGAAAAAAATATGAATTGGCTGTGCGCATCTTAAGGTTTCTGGACACATTAAATGCACAAATGTAAAGATTTACTTTGAGGACTGACAGTAATTAAGTTCTAATCTGTTTTTCCTTGCTTTGTTCCAGGGAAGATTCTGTTCAGGAGGAGCCATATCAGAGATGTGGCAATGAAAAGGCTAAGACCTATCAACGAGTACTGCAGGGTGAGTATTCGTTGTGCATTTATATCCAAGTATGTCCTGTATGACATCACTGATTGCTGTTTGTTTCAACACTTTTATGCCCATTTTTACTCTCCCTAACACAAGGTTATATAAACTAAAATCAAGCTTGTAGTCAAGCAACAACGTTTGCAGAACAGAAAGATTCATATGTCGCAGCGTTATTGAATAATGCTGTTGCCCTTGCCTTCTAAATTGGCACTGTGTGTCGTGCGGCATTCTAAACATCCTGGAGCAAGCCTCTGTGACCGCAGGCATCCACCCTGCTGATGTTTTCTAAAAGGTCCCCAGGTGCTCTGTTGTAGACTCTGACCTTCCCGTAAAAAGAAACTCGCCAAAGGAGAATTTTTCTCAAGGGATAGTTGTGTATAAGGGTGGAAAACAAAGTTCCTGTGTAGCCAAATGGGAAGAGAATGCTGTTATACCACCTAAAACGTAGGCCTTATGTCCCCCTTGAGCAAGATAATTGATGAATATTGCGAGGCTGCTGTCAGTGATGGAAGAAAAACAAGACGGCTGGTTTTGTGCAAAATGCAAGCGTGCTGTAATGCGATTGTGGTGTCTGTCTGCTTTGCCATTTGAAATGCAGCTCATTCCCATAAGTAGAAAAAAAAAGAAGGATGAAAGGATGATCTAAAACCTGTGCATTATCCAGCCCATTACATTACTTTTTACCAAATAGATCAATCACTTAACCTCAAGAAAAAGGAAAACATGCGACTCTACATTCTCCAGCTCCGCAGCAGCAGAAGTTAAGCCATAAAACTGCCAATAGCTTGCAACTAATTGCTTCATTTCAACAGGAATGTAACCGCCACAGCCTGTATAAGATAATCATGATTAATGTTGAGCTTTTTAGCCTCTGAAGTAAATTCAAATAGCAGTTTAAGGGTTTTCATCTTTCTTAGGGAGGTACTTTATTTTTATTTTTTTTACTTATGATTACATATCTACGAGGCAGATATCTTTTGTGGAGCTGTGGGAGTTACCATCAGCAGAGTTGTGCCACAGGCAAAGCATTCTGACGTTGCTGAGCCAGCTCCAGTCAGCACACCCTCAACCACGGCCTGTGTTTTTGTTCGGTTTTACAGGCGTGATTCGGGGGGCTTCAAAGCATACGCAGACACTTCCTTGTGTGTCTCTGTGAAAGAAAATTTACTTTAAATTTAGTATTTTCAGCTGACTTGTATTTTAATTGGGTTCCTCCTCTACGCCATCAAGACCCTCGTGAAACCATTACTGAAGAAGAAAAAAAACGTTCTAATATGGAACCGACAGGTCACTTCTTCAGCAGTAACAACAGCAGTTCTTCAGAGCAGGGAGCAGAGAGGAAGGCTTTAATGTGGGATGAACAATGCTGAGGACTGAAGGGGCGCTGTGTCATCTGGGGTTAAAGGAATGTGCAGCTGCTAGGGAACATCTTTAACCACTTATGTGGAAAAATAAAGGTAGGGGAGGAAAGGGTAGAGTTGCTGCCTCATGTCTGAGGGCGTGAATGTTTTATGGGAACGGCTGGAATCGCCGCAGTCAACTTTGCTATTGTGTAAATGTATGAAAAGCCGTAAAATATACCTGCTGAGGGTTGTTTGTTCAAAGACACCTGTGTTTAAAATGTTTCGGCGTACGTTAACTTTGTTCACGTTGCGTTTTTAAGACGGAACACCTCGGAGAATGTGAGAGCAGAACTTCATATGGTCCAGCTGTATTGTGTTTAAATTTGAGCAGCGGGGTGTGTGTGTCACACACACACACACACACACACACACACACACTCACACTTGGCTGTATCATGCAGAGCTTCATGCCAGAAAGCAGTCACAGTTTCACTGTAAGATCAAAAATGGCATTTTGTCCACCCCGACAGGGAGTCAGATTGACGAGGTAAAGTTTTGTTTTTCGTATGGAAGAGTTGAGTCATCTCTTCTGGTGCCCGGCTGAGGCTTTTTCCTGACTCATATGGAAGTTCCGTGGTTGTGAAACCTTGTTTTTATTCATGCCCGGAAACACAGCGGCATTAAAGGGGGAAAAATAAAAATACTACCAAGTTAGATAACTGGCAAGGTCACATAGCTAGATTAAAAAGCATCACATCAAAAGACTGTTAAGTGATGCCCAAATAAATCTGTAAAGTACCTGTGGAACAGTATTAAAATGGCTTGTAGGGTCGTGTATGTATATGTACAGCTCTTTCACTCATTTTAATATAAGTTTATTTTAAGTAGATGATGCTTTTCTCTTCTTTTTTTTTTTTTGAAAAAAACCCCAGTCCTCCTCTGAGCGTTCACTATACGTGTATTCATGTAAAAGCCTGCTGTACACTGAGTAACACTGCCACAATGTATTGTTCCTTATGAGAGGTCAGTCTTGCATTTCCATTATATATTTTTCCTTGGATAATACACACACACACACGCACACACACACGCAATTACCTTAATGTGGCCTCCTATAAAGAACACCCATAAAGTCCATTTGCTGTAATGTATCCTGAGCCTCCCTCTTGTCTCCTCCCTGGGGAGAATTGTAATGAGCGGTCAAGCCACATGCTCGCACGTGGATGGAAATAAATTCAAGGATTGTATAGCAGGCTGAGGATGCACTCTGACCTCAGGCATGGCTCCACATCCTGGGCTGCATCACTAAACATTGTGTGGAACCTTTTGAAACTCTTATGACAATCTTTTGAAGCCCAATAGTGTTGGATGTGCTGTGAATCAGCAAACATATATGGGGAAGCATATGCATGTTTGCATTCTGTATGACTTGACAGATTAAAGAATAGTAAGAATTTGTCTGTAGTAGTCCAAGTTACTAGTGCCTCTCCTTTTCTTTAACACAAGCTGCTGGAACTATACTGTAGTCCTACATATAACAAGGAAAATACAGTGCACGGGACAAGGACACTCCGGTCACGTCTTTGGCTTCTTTTCCCTATCCGACAGCCTGGACGTTACATCAGCATGTGTCAGAGAGTCCACGAGGTGCTCTGCTCCCTGGAAGGACAAACCGAAACACTTAGGAGTATTAAAATTAGAGGTAGAGACCAGCAGATGAATCTTGATGGGTAGCACTGAGTTATGTTTGCCAGCAAATGGAACAGTTGCATATTTCCTTCATATCTCGGAGGGAGAGTCACCAGAGTCTCTGATGACAACTGTTTTGTTGGTGAGGTGATTATTTGTTTCACTGCTCCCCTTTAGAGAGGTGATGAGTGAAAGGCAGCCAGATAAAGCACTGAATGTGGAGGGAATGTCTGGTAGGAAGACGGACCTTAAAATGAGTAACTGTGGCGTGAGTGAGATCACCCTAATAAAGAGAACTGAGTGTGGCTGTTTTGTCTTTTATCTCCAGCCACGTTGTCAGGACTCATCTGTCTGTTGCCGGTGATCCCGCAAAGAGGAATAAAGCAGAGGGAGGAAGGTAGTCAGGACAGATCAATGAAGAGGGCTCACGGCCAGACGAGAGCAGAACCAAGTGGTGTGGTTTATTTAAAAAGGAAAAGAGAGAGGGCTGTGATTTTTGGAGTCGTTGAGACACTTTTATTCCACAATTGAAAACCGTGCATCACTGGGGACGACGAGTATGAGAACAGACAGAAAAACTCGAGGCCGGTCCAAGGGAACGCTGTTTTTTTTATCCTCTGGTTGGCTTCTGTGTGTACTGAAGTGAGTACGATCTCTGTGCACGCAGGCCCTCATTCAGCTCCCAGTCTACATCTCCCAGTGCGAGGAGGTCCGAGTGTTTTTTGAGACCAGACCCGAAGACCTCAACCCACCCAAGGAGTAAGTGGCACACACACACACACACACACACATGCCCAAACACACCCTCGCATGTCTCCTCAGCTGTTCAAAGCCCTTCCTCTCATGTACAATGGTACGTCATTGTTCCACTGACTCATGTTATGTCATGTCCTGCCAGCATTCTGCCGGTAATGAGTGTTCATTATGCCCTCTAATGGATATGATTTCATACGCTTGCACAGCTTCCTGTTGGGCTTTTCTAGCAGAAACACACTTAATGAGTCGTGTTTGAAAAAGCTGAGCTTGCACTTCAGCGTGTAGCTGCCGCTCAGCGTGGACGCCGGCTGACGACGCATGTAGACCTGCTCCCTCGCCTCATGAAAAACTCACTCAACACATTAACGTAACATCGGGCACTGAAAGTAGCAGTGTGCCAGTGTGCGCTCAGTGCCAGCATCTAACACCTGTGTGCCGATACACCCTCGACTACATGCAAATGTGTTCTTATTAAGGTTACTAACTCCTTTAGAGCAGCAGAGGTTGCGGATGGATGCCTGTCACATCTTGATATTTCATAAATGCCATAATGCCATTCAGGGGGGGCGTGCACTGACTGAGCAGCTGCGGGGTTTATACCCAAGGATAATTAACAGGACAGAAAGCTGTTATGAAGATTGAATGTGAAATGAGGTCTTGCAACAGCCTGCCATACTGTCATCTATTATGTGGACAGATTTAATCTTCCTTTTGTGAAGAGTGTGTGTGTGTGCGCGCTGCAGTAAAGTATTTTTATTCAGCCCAGGTTGATTGCATTTACATTACCCACCTGAGAAGCGGTGATGCACATTTACGAAATCACCGGAATTAAAAGCAGTCACGATTTGTTTGTACGTACCATCATTTTAAATGTTATGATCTGCACTGCTGTGTAAAGAGCTGTTAGAACTGGCAATATAACAACATGGGTGTTGTTTTCCACATGCACAGAGGAAAACCTTCCAATCTCCTGGTGGTATCACGACTTAAACCAAATAAAGATCATAGCAACAGCAGGTTGACACCAAATCAAGTGTCTAAAGGTTTTAAAAGCTTGTCAGTGGAATATTAATATTAGATTATGGCACCCAGGCCTCACTCTTGTTTGCTCTCACACATTCCTTTTTTTTTTTTTTCTTCTCCATCTTACCTCGGGGAAGGTTGCCAAGGACCCATACCTCCTTACTCGAAACCCCGTGCATGTGTCAGTAGAGCTGGGAAAGCGAGACAGCAGTCACTTGAGGCAGATGAATATAGGAAGGACCTTGGTTTGTCTTTATTGAAATTGGATTACTGCTTTCTGCTAGTGCAGCCTGTTTGGCTGACTGGCAAGGCTGGTGTACAGGCACTGTGGGAGAAGATTTATTGTGGCCTATAAATCTGCTGCACTGAGTAGTACATGCTACAGTTTCTTCTTAAGAGCAGCAGAGAGAAGAGGAATGGAAGAGAACTTCATTTTTAGAGAGGAAGTAGAAACCAGTAGAAAAGAGGAAATGTCGCAAACATGAAGGCGAGGAAAAGGACTGGAAAAGTATGGGGATCATTATAGAAGAAAGGAAAAGTAAGTGGAGAATCAAAATGAAGTAAGAAATTGGTGCAAAGAAAGGGGAGGTCACATAAACTAATGCAGAAGGAAAGTTGGACAGGGAGATGGATGGATCATTAAATCAGTTTTCTATGAGCAGTTGTTTGCTGTAAAGTTTAGTTTCGGGTTAGAGACTTCGTAGCCTTTATTCTGTGTGTGCAAACACACAGAATAAAGGCCATGAAGTTCTCATAATACCCTAATTGGCGCACTCAGGTAAACATTCACCGAGATGAGCTCTCTGCAATTAACAGTTCTCGCAACTGAATAATCTCTGATGTGTCTGAGAGCATTGATGTGGCCGCAGAGTAATGGACAGAGTGGCTGCCAAGGAAAACGATCAGGGGAGATAAAGGAGTGAGTTAAGCAGACGCAGAAGATGTGAGATGGAAAAAGGAATGGGCCATAAAGTAAGGGAGCAACATTTTAAAATGAAGAGGGACAAACAGAGCAAATGCTAAGCATTAGCCACCAATGACTTTTTGGGACATCTGGCTGCTGAATCAGTTCCCGGCTGCTGCTGTGGAGTGATGGTCTATTTATCTGGATAATGTCTAAAGCAGACACAGCAGATGCTGTATTGAATTTAACATCAGCCCAGATTTTAGAGATCAGCTGTCTCAAAGCTTTTTCTTCACATTAGCCTGGGTTGTAGGATCCATTTTCTCCAGTGTCTCTTGTATATTAACAGATCTAACTCTTTTTTTCTTTTCTTTTTTCAATTGCAGTACACATCATATGATAATGAAAATGGGTAATTTGGGCTGCTGTTTCATTATGTGTGTTTGAAGTTATTTAATAGGGACCTCCACAAGTTTACGAATTATGTTATGTGGTAACGTCGTTTGTTTCTTCTCGTTAACAGGGAACCCATCGGGAAGAAGAAGTCAGGTGAGATAGCTTTAACTGTGTATCTGACGGTTGGTCAGGTAACCATGGCAATCTTGGGTTTGGTCTGAAAAGCTGTGTGGAAAAGAAAAAGGAGTCTTCAGTGATTCCTCTGTAATATATAATGTGACATCATCTCCATCTAGTGGTCACGGGTTTACAAAACACTGTTTATTCTATTAGAAGCCACATTCTTCGTATAGTGAAGTTTGTTGCCATACCAGTGAACCAAGAAACAAACTTAACATTATTCTTTTCTGTTCCCTTTTTTATATATATACTCTGTATCCTCTCAGTTCACCTTTTATTCTTAATTTTGCTTCCATGTTATCTTTTTTCAGTTTTCTTCTCCATTCATTTTCCTTTCCCTCAGGGTTTGTGGAGAGAGCAACTACTTTCCTAAAGCGAGGTAGTAAACACACTGTCATGCTTGGTCGTGCTGTGTGTGTAACCCAGTGGGTCGCTAGCGGCCTGTTCCCCCTCTCCTCCCCTGGCCTGGGCAGGTGCGATGTGGCTCTGTTGAGGCTTTGGACTTGCATTGGTTGTATTGACGATAAAGGGATGGTGGTGGGGTTTTAGAACCAGTGTGGCTCATATCTTAGCTGTATTTCTATATGATGTGTTGGGACAGAGTATGAAAAGTTATTCTGTACTATGAATGCATTGCCCTGCATCACGTCTCGGTTATGCTACCAGCATCACATTGAATCGGGGAGTTAGAAGTAATGCAAAAAAAATATGTGACTATACTTTATATACATCAATAATTTATTTATAAACGTAAAGGATCAGGGGAGTTGATATTACTAACATGTGCCATTAATTAATAAATAATAAAAATGTTTGCTATATTTGAAACACTATATTCAAAAAATTTATGCTAATGACATTAACTAGCTTAAGCTAGTTTAGCTAAATGGCTACATGGTGTAGTGGTTTACAAATTCACCTACCAAGCAAAAGAGAGCCAGTTTGATGCTGGGAGGAGAAACAACTCCTTTTGGGGCTGCGTCAGGAAGGGCACCTGGGGTTAATTAAAAAAACAAATTGATAGAAAAACCTGTTAAACATGCAGAGATACCTGCTGTGGGAGCTTCCTGTGAATAAGAGAGCAGTCGACAGTAGCTGTAGCTAGTGTCCCTCCTGTTGTGCTTTGGAAAAATATTTGCATTACTAATATTCGAATCTCTGACATAATCAAGAGTCTTGCAAATTAAGCGGCACTAAATTTGGCTTTTGATTAGCTGCGTTAGCATGCTACTGCTCACTGAAGGAGGTCAATTTAAGCTCCTGTGTAAAGAGAGTTTTAATTTATTTTGTTGTATTGCTGTATGTAATTTTATGTATTTTTTGTTATTTGAAATCTGATCTTATATTCTATGTTCCATGTACGCATTTACTGTGTACGTTCAAAAGCACCTTCAGTGATCAGTATGCTGTTGGTGCTAATTTCATCATTTTGCATTTTGTCTTCATTTAAGTTAATCTGTCTAGATTGTATGTATTTTTACACACCAATCATCAATAGAAAAGCTACCAGAGACAAATATATTTTGATTAATCTTTTTTAACAGTGGCCGCATTGTGAGCCCCGTGTTCATTGATTTTTCTACTGATGTAGAGCTAACATTGGTGGTGGGGCTTAGCGGTGCTGGTTTGTTTCTATGGATACGTCACAGTCATGGTGATAAATAAATTAACCATCTCCACTTTTTAATCTGTGCCCTTCACTCCCATTCTCCAAGCCTTCCTTTATGTCTCTGTCAGCTCATTATTTCCCTCACGCCATCTTTCCAATCACGTGCGCTGCCTCGTGTCGGAGGGAATCTCAATAATGTGCATAAGCCGTCCCTCTCACAAAAACTTTTTACTTAATTGTGTTTGCAGAAATTGTGACCTTGGAATTATTCTTGGCATTTCATCAAAAGTGAGGTTTTTTTTTCTCCCCACTTAGTCTAAAATTGAATTCTGGCTGTTAAATTGGTTTTTAGTGACGTTACTCAAAGTGCATAGAAAGTCTGACATTTTCAAAGGTTATATTTCATTTGGTCAATGAAATGCAAAACCTTTAAAGGTCAATACCTTAAAACCACACTGACGCAGTCTTATAAGTCTGTGATATTATATCTGCACATATGAACAGAGATCTTCAGTGAGGAACAAAAGATGTTGAGTGGAGGCTTTTTTCACATTGAGATTTCATTCATGACTTCCCAAAAAAAAGGATGTCCTAATTAACTTCTGCTTTGCTTTTTTTTTTTTCTTCTTCTTTCAATAGGAGACTCCTCCGCAGCAGACCCTCTCCTCCTTGACCAGTAAGAGACAGTAACGGACTATGAGAAGCAGGAGAGCTCTGAGATAAGCCTGCATGTGGGCCAGGTGGTGGAGGTCATTGAGAAAAATGAGTCTGGCAAGTTCCATAAAGAGTTTTAACAGAACCCCCCCCCCCCATAATTTTTTCCCTTTGGCCA
>VOQJ01035529.1:0-15923 GCA_015052665.1 Apistogramma diplotaenia | reverse complement strand
CCAAAGTCTTTACATCAGCTATAGGCTGGACTGGAGGCCCAAGGAGAAACTGGACACTGAGGCTAGAGGACCAATCACCTTTAGTCTCACGTACAATATGCAAATGACTTATGTGAATCTATATAATGTATCCGAGCTCTTTGTCCTGTGAGCAAACCGTTTGGCTGGTTACTCCCAGACTCTGCAGGGTCTGAAGATGCTTTTCTGTAAATAAATACCTTTTGTATAAAGAAGAAGTGTCCGGTGAAGTGTTTTCTGAAGGAAGAAGTGAAAGTCATACACATACTGAGGAAACCCAGATGACAACGAACTCAAAGCCACCACAAAACCCAGGAAGAGGAGGAATGTACCAGTGCAGGCTTTTACTGCACTCAAAGCCAGTCTGGACTGAAACTGTACAACAGCAAGTGAAAACAGTTGAAAATATTTTATTTGCTTCATCACTTGCTTCTTTCCCATCAGGAGCCACCAGGTAGCTCTGTCTTCTCTTCTGTGTCACTATTTTTGTTTGGATGTCTGTGATGAATTACCAAGATGTTTACTGCAGAGTGAACTTTTTATCCTGCAGCACTATCAGCTCAAATTCCTGTCTCTCACATTTTAGCATGCAAAACATCCATCCATCCATCCATCCATCCATCCATCCATCCATCCATCCTAGGAGTATATATGTTAGCAGTCCTCATATATGGGCTGGAGTTCCTGCACTAAGAGCCACACAGTCATTATTTGCCATCAGCCAACATGTTGGATGAAGAGAAAAAAAAACCCCAAAAAACAGTAGCAACAACAACAACAACAACAACAACACAGTTCATGTTACCGTTGAATTATGGCTAAAACAAAGCAAAGCATCCACTGTTATGACAACAGAGTGATTAAGGTTACAATCTCAATCCCCACATTCAGCCCATATCAGCTCCCTAAGCAAACAACAATCATGCTCTTGTTTTCCTTTGTTCCTCTTCCTCTCCCGGCTCTCTCCTGCACTGAAGGAATTTCGGGGGAATGCAGAAACAGCTTCCTGTTTTCATTCCACGCTCTCAGTCAGCTATTCACACTCCGCAGCACACCGGGGGGTCTGCGAGTTCTCGGTGACGTCAGAAAATAGCTGGAAACGGACACGCGAGCGCATATTAATGCTGATCAGCCTGGTTTGTTTTCCAGTCTAGAGCTCTTTCCACTTTTACTGCACAGACATCGCATCAGTGTGTCACTGATGTGGGGCAGAGCCTGATCCTCACCTACTGCCACTGTGTCATGCCTCAAACACTTGACCTGTAACTCAGGACGTCCTGCAGATAATAAGGAACAACGAGTCACGAGCATCCTCTTTAATAAACAATTTCTGAGCTCATGTCTCTCTCGGAGAGGCTCAATCTTAAGAAAACATCAGTTTATGGAGCAACAAGAGGGCAGATTCCCCTCCACAGAGAGCGATAACACCACACGTTACACTACGGACAAAAGAAATCCTGTGTGCAGTAACCACACGCTTCTATTTGTTTTGCTCTGGCCCTCATCAGGTCGACTGCGGGGCTGCTCTGCGGTTAGTTGTTAAGCACAGTCCCAACGAGATGCATCGAGTGCAGTGAAAGCTCGAGAGGGTTCAAGTCTTGGTGATGGCTGCTAAAGCTTTGACTTTGGTTCTGCAAAGAGTCTCCTTTCTGCTTTCAGAATGGTGCTTTTTCTCAGCTTCAAGTAGATCTTTTCAACATTCAGTCTTCTGGAAAAACCTATTTTCATTAATGAAAACTACAAGAGCAAAACGAGCCAATCGGGACAGATGTGCACACTGGATGATTGGAAATGTGAAGAACCTGCCTGTTACTGTACGTGACTTAATTTGTCATCCACAAAATAATTTCCACCTGGACTTCATACGGTTTGCTGCAAAGCCAGGAGGAGTGGCTGCACCCTCGGGTGCTGTCGACACACCAGGTGAACAGGTGGCGGTTCTGCTGTGGTTAATGTTCACACTTCCTCTTTACACACCAATAAAAAGCAGTAACATGTCTTTATACAGAGCAGTCGGTCAGTGACTTAATGCCTGCGCATACAAAATAGGATAAAAGCCCATGAATGCAATCATGGTTCCTAAGTGATTATTACATACATTACCTCACCTAAACAGATTGCTTCCTAAAGAGGAATCAGATAGATTTATTGGTTTAATCACACACCTTGAAGCTGTTGGCCCGTGTGCTTTTAAACCACCAATGATAAACATGAAACTCTGTGCCAAAAATCCAATTCCTCAGAAACAACATGTTGGCCACCTGCCAATCAAAGCAGACGCACCCTGAGTTGTTGAGAAGAAAATCGCCCTGTGTGCTATGACAGGGGAAAGCATGTGAAGGTGAGCTAAAATTATTTTTGGTGCTGTTGGCCTGGTGCTGGGTTTGGGTGGCACGTCCCCTCTGAGGGGTAGAAGCATGAAACACGGGCCTAGTTTCACAGTCCTGCGGATGGTAACATTGTAACAACATTGTTACCAATTTCATGTTCTGCAAATTTAACAAAGTTACAACTAAACCCTGATATACTATCTAAAATACTTGCCCCTGATGCATCCGACGAGCACCGTGTGAGTGTGTGTGTGTGACGGGGTGAATGAGGCTTATAAGAAAAAGCAGTCAGAGAGAGCAGAAAAGTCCATTTACAGTCTGTGGCCTGATGGCTTAGATCACCATTAGCTTTCAGGCTAGCAAATAAAAATAAAACTATATATAACCAGTATAAAGAAAACACTCACCAGGCACCTGGGGACTGTTAACTGTTAACCAGATATTGAAAATATATGAGATATATTTCAACTTTCCATCAGCCCTGTAGATTACAGTGATCACTCAACCTTGTTTAGTCAGATCTGAATTCACTAGGTAGTAAAAGCTGGTTTGGGGCCTTTGAAGTCAGGTGTTTTCAGTCCCGTCACCACAGCTGCAGCAAATCCAGCACATACTCATGCAGTCTGCCTTTACAGACTGTAACAGGATGCCACCGTTGCAATAAGTCACGGCCAACGGTACGTCAGGTACAAGGTGGCAGACGACAGTTACAGAGCTGCAGACGCTGATTCAGTAACTGCTGAGCTCCTTTTGCATGAACATTAAGACAAAAACTGTGGAGCTTCAGGGTTTGAGTTTCCACGGCTGAGCAGCTCCTGCAGGCGACTCAGTGCTTCTGTCTATATAGTGTAACTGCTGACAGGTCTCAGAGAGCCATTTTCCTCACTGAACTCCTTCGGCTGGAGGCTGTGACATTTAAAAAAACATTTTTACCTTCCAATCTCCGGAAAGCCTAAACATCTACCTCATCCTTTTGTTTAAGTCAACGAGAGGCCCGCACATCAACTTTATGTGACCGAACTGATATAAACAGTGGGATTATTCTAAGTAAACAGTACAGTGAGTCCCCACTTAATGCTCAGGGAACAAGCTCAGTCATTTTTCTTCCCACAGATGCTGGAAGCAAAACTGATCCTGCACCGAGAGTGAACCCGTGAGGACGTTTCCAATGTTTTCATCCTGCTGTAAACGAGAGAAAGATCAAACCCCACGAATAGCCGGGGCTCGACGTGTTATTCACAGCTGAAAGCGGGTCACAAAAGTGAAGCAACATCCTCCAGAAAAATCATTTGGCACACTTTTATTTTCTCATATAAAATTCAGCATAGTCATGGAAATATAAATACATCCTTGAATAAATTATAGAATAAATAAGGTTTTCCATTTATAATTGTCATTTTGCATCAACAGTAAACCTAAAGCTGGTGAATTATTCACCATGTACAGCATTGAGATCGCATTTTGTGAGTCTCCGCATGTGGAGCCACCGGCTTCATTGCACTGGAACAGGTGATAGTGCATGTTTGCTTTGTGTTACTGGCTTATTACAGAGGAACTGAGTGAACATTTCTCACAGGAGAAAAACAATAGTTGCATGTTTTTTTGTTCGGGGAGCTGCACATCACTGAAATCTCTTGGCTCAACTTCAGTCAAACAGTAAATAGGAGCTGTGCAGTAAAATCATTTGAGCCAAAACAATAGCTCTGCTGTGCTGCTGTTGTCACGGAAACACAAAGTATCCTGCATATGTGTGTGTGTGTGTGTGTGTGCAGAGGCGCTGACGGCGGAGCTCGTATAAAGCTAACTGTCCGATAAATCCCAAAGAGATAAACCTTCACGTCGGCAGTGTGTGCTGAGGGTGAAGTGCTCCCCGATCGCTAACAGCTGTAAGCAGGACGGCAGCTTCCAGCTCTGATGCAGAGCAACGTTAAGCCAAATCAGTGCCTTTTCAAAAGACGTGGGCACAGTAATTTGGGATGTGGAATAACAATCCTATGCTCCCCTGGAGGTGAGTTGCAGCTTTAACAGACATTCACAGTCACATTCAGTCGACAGCTGAGCAGCGTGATCTTTCTCCACGCGTCCGTCTGCTGGTCTTTGTGTCTTTTAAGCTTATCGAAGTTCAAAGACAGCAAAGACTCCACATCTCCACCCGGCAGTGTTCCTGCGGTCTTTCCTTTGCTGCCCTGTTGATCGAACGCTTGCTCCAGCGCCTGCTTTGCCTTCCATTTTCCCACCTTTTCTGGACACATTTTGAAAGCTATGTGCTGAACTGAAGGCAGCAGCTCGTGGTCCTTGTAGGTCGTTATGCTTTTTCTTCGGCCCTCCACCTCCTCGTTCTGCTCTTTAATCTTCTGACTCCAGAGGAGCTTCTCTTTGACGACAGAACGTCTTGTGCCATCGCCGTGTTCGTCGTGATCGCTGCTCTACAGGGAAAAAGAAGAAAAGAAACCGGGTTAGCTGTGTGTCTCAGACAGGACACTCATTTACAGCTTGGTCCCTGATTCTTCATTTACCTGAAAGAAGCCAGTAGCGTGTTGCTTTTCACACTTCCAGATTTAACCAAGGGCTCTGCAACATCAGTCCTGAGGTCCTCTGAGCTGTGAAAAGATGGAAGATCAGCATTAAAACAAGGTAGGAACTTTGGCATTTGAAGCACATTAGGTTTATCCATGCAATCCTCTTGGATATTCAGCTAATATATTTCAGACACCATAAGAACGTAGGGTGTGGCTTACAAAATACCTCCTTGGATAACATCTAGAGGAGCTGACTGATTCACACTGGCGCTTTCATGACCAAAACAACTCAAAGACGTAACAATCGCTCCGTTGCACAAAAGCAGAAATGTCAACTTTCCATTTCTGCTAATAAACCTTTGTGGTTTCTTTCAAGGCCCTGGCAGGTATGCGGGCCTTGCTTCCAGCCATGCCTGCTACCCTCATACTGAGCTACCACTATCATCTCTCTGTGACTCACCCTCTACATCGACATACTTTTCAGGCTCATCACACAGATCTGACACAGACTGGAAGGAGACACATAAGCTACACTGATGCTATCTAAATGAGGGTACATTAGGGGAAATACTGGCTTTGCTGTAGGTGTAGGTAGATGGAGAAAGCAATGAAGGCTCTTTCACCTTTTAAGGCAGAATCCGTGGCAGGTTTTATCAGCTGCGTTCAGGCATTCGCAACGGTTGGCTGACCGGCGGTGGCGAGAAGGGGAACTACCCAGGCCATAAGGAAGGAGCTTACTGTAGGTGAAAAATGACACCATTTAGGTTTAAAAAAGCTACAGGTTGGGGTTAGAGTTCACACTGGGAACAAATGTAGCCTTTTGAAGCAATTCTGCAGCCTCACCTCGGTGTGTTCACCCAGATAATATCCAGGTGGCAGAAGTAGATGCATTCTTTATCATCCCAGTTGTTACAGGAGCAGCGTTTGGTCCTGATACGGGGTGGATGCGGAGCCTGAGCTGGCTGCTCTGATAAGGGGAGTCCACAACCTAGGAAAACACAAAAGAGCCTGAGATTTAAAAAAGGGAAAAGAAAAGCTCCAACTCAGCAGTGTGGCTGTGGTTATTGTGTGTAAAATATAGACAAAACAGCCTCCAGCATGGGTTAAAAAGGGGGTGATAATTAATGAAATAAGTAAATCCAGATCCCACAGTTTTCCCAGAAGGTGCTGCGGTAATGAAGTGATTACACTTCAAGAAAAGGAGTGTTGCTTATTAGTAAACCTCAAACCTTAACTCACAAGTCTTTATTTTAACAGTTCAAAAATACACAGAAAAGATACTATCATATCACGGCGTGCCATTTGTGTTATTTCAGCCACAAAAATCTCCAAAAAGTCGCCACAATGATTTCAACAAAACCCAGGGAAACAGCACGTTTCTCACCTTCTTGCAGAGCCGTGCAGATGACGAACAAAGTCAGAGTCTTGCAGGTGAAAGAAGCCATCGTCCTCGCTGACTGTGAATAAAGCTTTGAGGTGCAAAAGTTGCGGTGCTGCACGCGCAGTCCGAGGGGTGTCTGCGCGGCTCCCGTGTGTGTAAGTGTGTGTGTGGAGGCTGGAGAGCAGCAACAGGTGCTTTCTGCTCCCGCTCCCGGCCGGCGTCTACTTATACCCCCGTGGCCACTCCTCTCTGTGTAGTAGTTTATTGTTACACAACACACTCAAACTGCACCTGACCCCCCCGCCACACTCCTTACACACATGTACACATTCCAGCAAGGTCCTCAATAACAACAGGACAAATGGGGCAGGAAGAGCATGTAAGGAAAATCTGAGTAATACAGATTTCCCTTTGTCATTCGAGCTGGACTGGAGAGACAGAGGAGTTTTCTGCTGCTTTTCAATCAGCCAGTTTGTGGGACAAAGTGTGACAGGGGCGAGGGACGTGTGGAAAACACTGTGGGCAGCAGAGGAAGAGATGAGCAGCGACAGAGGCTTTGCATGTGCCGCGGCTGTCGGCACCGCCCGCGGGAAGGTGAGGTCATGGCACCACCGTCCATGTCGCTGCGTGTAGCACGCGTCGTAAAGAAACGCACAGTCGCCTGCCACGCACACGCACACGTGCTGCCATTTGAAAATGAAAAAGGAGATAAAAATGATGAGGAGGGTCCCAGGTTTGGACCAGGGTCTCGACTCAGGTGTGCCATCAAAGTTGAGCAGTTTAGCTACAAAGTAACTGTATCAACAGAGAGAGTGGGGTTTCTTCCAGGGAGTGAGTCTGAGTGAGGGGACACGGGCACAGTCCAGATTCCTCCAGACATTTCCACAAGGGGAACACCTGCACAGGATGAGAGCGAAGGTAAATCCACAAGAAGCATTAACACAACAAGCCAGAGCTTGGCGGGAAAATCTGGCAAAGAACGAGAGGAAACTCCCGCCATCATCATCATCATCATCAGCCGGTGACACAGGCCGCCTGCAGGTAAGTCAGCCCAGGAGGAGAAAAGGTTCAGGACAAAATCACTTACACTTTATGATTATTTGATTTGGATCAAACTTTTTTTATAGTTTCCTGAAAAGGCTAATTAACACCATCCAGAGCTTCCTGTTATCAAATCAAAAGGGCGCAGCACCAGTACCGAGCTACACCTGCGTCCTCACACCACCTAAAAGCAGATGCAGCAGATTCTGCAAAGATCACATCTCATGTTAGCATATTTGCAAATATAGATGTTCTGACATGTCGTTATTCAAACTTCAAGCTGCTCAGAAATGTATTTTAGAGCATTGAACATCAGGCCATTCAGGGCTGGATCAGGACGGGCCTCCTGAACCATCTACCTGCACGTTTTTATGAACTGTGTCTGTGGAAAAAATGCTTTTTAGGAAAGTGACCCAAAATATGTGGCCAAGGCAACAATGGAGTGATTGTAGCATTGATAAGGTCTCCTTTATTCCTAAAATAAACCTGGCATTTACATGAGAGGTGGCTCATCTCTTTGTCAGTGGTTAAAACTGTGAAGAATAATTCCAGAATAGTTCCATAAACAGTCGGTAGACACATCAGCTTCACAGGTCGTCACCATAAATGGGATTCAATGGATCTGACGTACAGCAAGCCATATTAAAAAACAGGAAGTAGAGTTGTTTAGGCCACGAAGGATGGAAAATCTTGCAAATGCTGTGGAATTCAACATCACGGCTCCAGTGGAAATCTGGGAGATAGAAGAAGACGCTTACAGAAGCAAGAGGAGGAAAAAAAACACAGCTGAAGGTCGCAGATTTGCGTGTTGTCAGTGTGGAAGAAGGGGAAATGCCAAAAGGATGTCACAATGCAAGAAGCCTGGCATGCGACCAGCTCTTTGTTACAGTGGAAAGAGAAAAAAAAAAGTCATTTAGAGCCAAACTGTCCGGCGGTGCAGACGAGAGGAACGGGCTCAGCGTAAGTTCCCCCTTCTCCCCCGCGTGCCCTTCCTCTGTCGCTTTTCCCAGACATGCCAGTCTCGGTGCAAAAAAATGCGCCCTTATCTTCTCAGCACTTCCACTTGCCGCTGAGGAATGTAAGTTGGTGCAATGACAAACAAATAGCGGAGCCATAATTGCAGAATCCTGCTGAGGTTAATCATACAGGCTGTGACACAATAGCACACAAGTCATCACCTTCAGGACACATTAGTGAAGATATGAAACACCTAAAACCTGCAGTTTATCCTCTGCATTAAAGAGAGACAGACTTGTTTCCAGCAGGAGGTTACAGAAAATGTGGGGAGAGACTTTCAGACTGCTTGCAGTACAAATGTTTTAGCAAAATAGTACTCAATACTAGTACTGGTACTTAATAAGTACTCCTTTTGCCTCATTTCTTCATGGCACAGATTCAACAAGGTGTTTGAAACGTCCCTCAGAGATGTGACACCACCGCGCATCTAGGCTTTACATCTGGAATGTAACACTTCATCAGAGAAAAATGCAGACACTTAGTTCTTTATGTGTAAAAAAAAACACCTGACGACAGGAAGCAGACTTGATACAAACTGATGTGAAGTAACAGAAACGTGAAGCAGTGACTCATTCACACTCCCGATGCGAGTGAGGTGAAGAGTCCCACATGAGCTGATGGAAGCTCCGATAGCCGCATCGCTACCAGCATGTCCAATACAAACGCTCTGTGTGTGTATTCATCGGGCTATGAGGGTGTCTGGCACACCTGTCTGCTTCACCGAGTACACTCATTAACATGCAGATAGCTACAGTGTATGTAAAAGATAAACTGATGGTGAGGCATCAGATAAATAGTAACAAAAAAAAGAAACAAAGAAACTCAGATCAAGAAACAAGTAACTGCTACAATAATTGTAGCACTATAATGAATAAGATGTTACTATATTACAAAAATGGCTACATCACTGGAACAGCCCCTGAATTGTTGCATAACTGGTAAATGGTTATTAAAAAATTAGTTTCGTATAATTAATAGTAACACATTTACTAAACACTGCAAAAAAGTCATTCTTTTTCTTGTTCTTAGCTAAATGAACGTGTGATGTGGCTCAGAGCCGTTCCCAGACCAGCTCCGTGGACTTTACAGAGAATCCGACACACATAAAATATCCAGCAAGCGGGAATCAATCTCTGGGAAGATTTACATTAGGCCGAGACATTAAATATGCTTTCAAGCGGCTCAATTAGTGGGACCATCAGTCATCCCGAAGAACTTTTCGCTGTAAAAGTCAGATTCATGTGATAACGTAATTTTTGCTCTCGGTGCGCAGCAGAAAGACATTTGGAACAAACAACAGCAGCTGAATGCATAAACTCAGAGATGCTAAAATGTATATTTATGAATTAAGAAAGCTGTCTTTTAAACATTTCATGGCCTTCACACATCCCAATTCAAGTCACTTTATTTATAAAGGCTACAGACTGCACAATATTAAACAAACAAAACAAAAACTAGAAGAAAAGAAGAACCTGATCACTCACATTACGCTGGACTGGAAACTTGGAGGCTAACTTAATATTGGAGCCATAGAGCTCAGACTAAAAGTAATATAACTATTTACAGATGTCTTATAGTTTTGACTCTCTCTGGTCTTTTCTGTTTGAATAAAATCTGATCTTTGGGCCTTCGCACTCACAACATATCACCATAATTGTAACTGTGATAACGAGGTAAAATACCCCTCGTGCATTAGCACATGAATGCGATTGTCTCCTTCCTGTTTGGTTTCCAGTTTTCAGGAATGTCCCATTCAGCGATGCTTCTACCATTCAGCGCACAGGTGAAGAAATTCCCACAGACACGTTATTGTTTGGAGCTCATTTTCATATCAGTGTTTCTCTTCTGGAACTATCATGGTGAATCTGAGTAATCAGCTTATCTCAGGCTGCATCACTGATTGCACCTTTGTCTTCTTTGGCCACGTGCACATGACACAAGGCTGTGGGAAAGTGCTTGGCCGCCGTCGCTGTGGGGTTTCTTGTTTTGCACAGAAACGTGTCTGCAGATGTTCGATAGAAGGAGAAACACAGGAGATTCTGATGCTGCAGTAAAACACACACTTTCCTTTTCCCGCACTTCTGTTTTCTGGGTGTTTTGTCACTGTGGAAACACACAATAAAATCACACCCTGCTCTCCCTTCAGGTTTTGTGAATTCTCCAGTACCTTCAGTGGATGATGTCATCCCTCTCAGCAGACGAACCACAATAGGCTTTAGTTTGCTTTCTCCTGCCCCCCAGTGGTGACAGGTGGCAGCTTCAGCACCTATGAACAAAGAGGGGCTGCCTGAGCTGAGCAGAGAGGAAAACCGAGGTTAATACCAAGAACAACGAAGAAGAAGCCACGGGCCGGATTATAGAGTTCAAGCGAAGGTCGTATTTTGATTCCTGGAAGGCGAGTTTTGAAACATCAAGCACAAGTATAAAATAGCCACAGGGTGGCGCCACATTCATCGACATGGGGAGTGCCAGATCTACACTGCTGTCACCTCCACTCCAGTACGGTGTAACTTCACATTCACAGCAACTATATCTACTAAATATAATATATATAATACAATCTGTGCTATAATGCAAAGTGTTTTGCTTTGTAGATTATTCCCAGGAAGCCATCATGGGTCAGTGACTTTCCTTCTATTACTTCGATTACAGTTTATCTTCTAATTTTGAATTTTTATTTTACATTCAGTTCAGTTTCCGGAGGTTCTTATTGTCCGGAGGCGTTTTTCTTCAGTTCAGAGTCAGTTTCGGCCTTTTCGATCATCACACTCGTTCATCGGGGGTCATTTACGTGGTCAGAGCAAGAATCACAGTGCAAAAGAAAACTCGCAGTCATGTAAAACCAAACAAACATTGTGTTCAATGAAATTTGGCCAAACTGACAAACACCAAACATTATATTCGCTACATTTTTATTACTTTATTTGACTCTTTTAGTAAGCAATATTGTTTCAGTCTAGTTTTTTTTTCACACCCACTTTTAGTGTTTACTTTAGCTTTGCCTTGATTAATACTGATGGCATAAGTCAGGGGGTTTTTCTTAAAGCAGGACAAGATGTTCCCATAGATTTGTCTTTAAAAACAAATTCTGTCAGTTGATTGCAGTAATTAATTAGAGGCTCTTCAGACAGGCCGCCTGACAGTTGGCTTTCAGTTTTCTTCACTTTCATTTCGAATTAGAAAACACTACGAGCATATGAGTGTCATGCAGAGCCCCTGCTGACCTCCGCTATGTGGAGAGGTCATCATTTCTGCAGGAACCAGCTGTGATCATTAAGGTTTCTCACGCAGTCCAGTGGAAATGAAGAAAAAGCACATTTTGCACAGTTTTAATAGAAATCTGTAAAAATGAGAAGTTTAATGGTAAACATGAAAATGACTGTAGTGATTGTATCATTTATAAAAGCAACAACACAAAAATACATGTATCTGTTTATGAAAGAAAACTGCACGGTAGCTACCGTGCACGTGAAACGCGTCTCCACTGGATATCAAATGGTTCGTCAGTGCACTCCCAAAGTCTGGATCTGGAACGTTTCCTCAAGGTCTCAGAAAAGGAGCTAATTGTAACCTTGCTTCTTTAAAAACAAAGAACAACAACAACAAAAATCGGACAAATAATTATAATAATTATAATAATAATCACAGCCTTTAAGAATGACATTTCAAACCACAATCTTGACATAAAATTGCACTTCAAAATACTGGTTGGGTGAATAAATATTTGATACCTTTCTATATCCATTTTGGTAATACAGTACATAAACACAGCAATAGTATATTAGCTGTAAACGGGGTTAATAGGGAAACTGATTAAAACTTTGTCTATTTTCATTCCAGCTGCTTTTGCATATAGTACAGGATTTGCATAATAGCACAGAAATAAATAAACACCAATGACATCAAACGAGAGGGTAAAAAAGATTTACAAAACATACTGCATATCTAACATAGTGTCTATATATATTATTAATATAATTACATAACAGCGTCATTCAGAAGCGGTGCTCAAGTGCTCTTGCATTTTGTTGTCAGACCCTAAAGCGGCGCGTGGGGACTTTTGGCCGCGCGCCGCTCTTCGGTCTTTTTGCACTGTCCCTTCAGGCTCCGCCTCCTATCAGAGTTGTGTCTGGGAGGAAGGAGCCTGTTTTTGGCCTTGACAGCTCTCCGGGTAAACGCGCCGCTCTGTAACGGGTGCGTTCGCGCTCACCTCCGGATGCCTCGTCTCTGCTCTGGGACTCGACGGCTGCTGGACGGTGAAGCATCCTTGACTCTTTCTGTGCGGTACGACACCCGCGGGCATCGGTCCTGTGGCCTCAGGGTTCGGCAGGCTGGCCCGGCTGCTCGGCGGCATCTCTTTCGGAGCGTCCTGGCGATGCGGGAGAGCGAGCCTTCCCTTTGGAGCGTCGGTCAGTCTCGTGGATGCCCCTGAGGTGGTAACTGTGGGGGTGCTCAGCAGGCTGTAAATTTGCAGGGGGGACCTGGGCTGAATCATGTGGATCCCCCCGATCGGAATCAGCATGTTCGGGGCTCTGCTTGGCTGCTGCGAGTGCAGAGGGAGGTGACTCAGGAGGTTGTGGGCTCCACGAGGCCGTATGTGGTGAGAGGGCAGGTGGGGCAGACCAAGGTCATCCACAGGCTACAAAAAAAGAACCAAGATGAAGCTTCAGTGGTTGTGCTGGTGGTCAACACACCAACAGCAGACACAATGCCAGTGTGCTGGGCGCTGAAGTGCATTAAGTTCAGTTTTCATGGCCACAACTGTTGATGTTGTAAATCAATAACAATGAGTCAGTTATTACCTTGGCTCTGATGCTCAGAAAGTTTTAAAAGCTAAGTTCTAAAACTCAAGCACAAACACAACAACATTAAGCATGCCTTTTCTTTTAGGTGTCAAATGCCCCCCTGCGGTCTGAAGCAGGCCTATAAAGCTGATTGTGACCAATCATAATCACAATATATGCACAACATATACTGCACGTTTACATATAAGATGTTACATTAATTACTTAACAACCAAAAAATGGAAACAATGTGTAGAATTTAAACATCTTCCAGAATATAAATATTTAATATGTTTAAATTTCCTGCACACAAATGCTCTTAGGCAGAGATTACCTCCATGTGTGGACAGCTGCACGTCTCACAGTGACAAGTGATTACTCTGACACTTTTCTGAAGTCCAGATGAAGTCTGTCTGAAGGCTGCGTGTGGAGCTGGTGTGCTTTGGTGTCCAGCTGACTGCAGGTTTCCCAACTTATAAACACGGCATTTGCATTATGACCATAATTAGCACCATTGCAAAGGCCTTAAAGAGGTTACCTGACGAGTGACTGAAAACTCTACGTCCGGGTGAACAGAATCAACTTTCCCGGACTGTTGTGTAGTGTTTCACAGTCAGTGTGATCACAAATAAATTTGCAGGGACAAGTCACAGCGCTCTGACCCAAGCAGACCCTTTCATATTCTTTTATAGACTGTGCACAGGTCTGTAGTGAATGTGCACAGGTGTATTTGCACTATCTTGCCAAAAGTATTCATTCACCCATCTAGATCATTGAATTCAGGTGTTCCACTCACTTCCATGGCATGCAGACTGCTTCTACAAACATTGACGCTCTCAGGAGCTCAGTGAATTCCAGCGTGGTTCTGTGATAGGATGCCGAGGCGCAGAGCACAGAGTCATGTTGTGCAGTCAGTCACTACAGACCTCCAAACTTCAGATTAGAACAAGAACAGTGCGTAGAGAGCTTCAGTCTTTCATCAGCAAAGCGCTGGATGCAGTTGGGTAAAGCACGCCGGCAGTGGACTCTGAAGCAGTGGAGACGCATCCTCTGGGGTGAAAACTGACGGGGAACTCTTAATGCTTCAACATACCAAGACATTTTTGGACATTTTCATGCTCCCAACTTTGTGGGAACAGTTTGGGGATGGCCCCTTCCTGTTCCAACATGACTTCACATCAGAGCACAAAGACATGGAGGAGAAAGTTTAGTGTGGAAGAACTTGACTGGTCTGCACAGAGTCCTGACCTCAACCCCATAGAACCCCTTTGGGATGAATAAGAGCAAAGACTGTGAGCCAGGCCTTCTCATCCAACATTAGAGTCTGACCTCACAAACGTGCTTCTGGAAGAAAGGTCAGAAACTCTGTGAACCCTGTGGAAAACCTTTCAGAAGAGTTGAAGCTGTTACAGCTGCAAAGGGTGGGCCGACATCATATCAAACCCTGTGGATTAATATGGGATGTGACTCAAGCTCACATGTGAGTTAACGCCGACGGGTGAATACTGTTGGCAATACAGTGTAAATGCAGACATAGAAAGTGGCAGAGAATGTGAATCAGTACCTGCACATTAGTGTGAAGGGGAAGTGTAAAGTTACATCACCACATGTTTGGATTATACTTTTTTAAATCATTATTATTTTACTAGGGTGGGCAGAGACATTTGCCCATTCGGTTCCAATCGTTGGTATTTAATGATCGGCCTGCTTCTCGTTTTTTTCCCAGCTGCCCAGGGAAAACATGCTGTGTCTATTTGGGAGCAATATTTTAAGGCTCGGAGCTGCAGGCTCGGTTTGACTGATATAAAACAAGACAGTTGTCTTTCCCTACCTTTCCAATAAATGTGACTTTTAAAATAACCTCGTATGTACCAGCCTATCTATATTTGTTCTAGTTGTTGACTTACTGGGATTTAACTGAGCCACACAAGATTGGCTTTGTGAGCCAAAAGCTGATTTATTTAAAAACTGTTGGCTAAACGAATAGAGGTGTGTGCAAAATGCAGTTTGAACAAAAGCCACATTTTGGCCAGCGGTAATTGTACACAGCAGAATTCTGACTTAAGCACAAAAAAAAATTAAGAACTGCTGTAAACAAATGTGACTCACCAGTCTTGCTGTAGATGCTCGGTCCCTCGGTTGAAGACGGGCTTGACAGTGCGCAGAAGTGTCTGCCAGGGAGCCTGGAAGCCCAGAGGAATGCGGCCCCAGGGACTGCACTATTATAGGAGAGAGGCCTCTAACAGGCGAGATTGGTCTCTGTGGGGCGGTGGAGACATGACAACTGGATGGAGAGAGGGATGAAGGGGGTGTGGGGGACCGGTGAGGCCTGGGTGATGGGCTACGAGGTGGAGACAGCTCGATTCGCGCAGTCACGGTTTGAGTACTTGAAGAATTAGGACCTCCAGTGGGTGCCAACGTCGAAGTGTCGAAGTGTCTGCGGGCGAACAGCGCCCTTCGTGCACTGGCTGAGCTCTTCGGGGTGGAATCTTTAGGGCTAAGTGGAAGGGATGAGCTGGATTTCGACTCCCCGAGCTGAAGTGCTGGATGAGCCTTCTCACCGTCAGTGTGGGAGTTTTCAGCCGCTGTGGACCTGCTGTCTTCATCGTGTCCATCATCCTTGTCCTTTGTGTTTTCACCCTCATGAGCCCACCTTTCACAGCATCAGAGCATCGATGACCTTTTTGTTCAGCTGGGTGATCTGATGGGTCTTTGCAGAGAACAGAACAGAAAAAAGCTTAAAAAATGACCCGTTTCTAAATTTCTCTCACATCAATGAGGCAAACCATCAGGACCAAAATGAAAAAAAAAAAAAAAAAAGAACAAGAAAAAC
>VOQJ01035528.1:0-16691 GCA_015052665.1 Apistogramma diplotaenia | reverse complement strand
TGTTTTGTGTTTTGTGTGGTTGTGTTTTTGTATTGATGGTGTGGGTGGGGGGGGGGGGGGGGGGGGAATGTTACAGGCCAGTTTCTGATGCTGTTTGAATGTTTACCATCATATTTTCTTCCGTTTGACTGAGTTGGTGAAGTTAGTATTTTTTTTTATTTCCAAGCTTTTGAGGCACCTGCTTCCACTTATTATTTTTTCTAAGTAAAGTTCTCACAGTTTAAAATAAACTACCTTTTCACTGTGGCATGATATTGTTTGTGACGTTATTGTATAGTAATACTTATAAAAAAATATCAGTGCTCTGACCAAAGTTTGATCAAAATCCAAGTACTACAAATGTGAATTTTGTTTTTTTCCCAGGTCCAGCAGACTCTGACCATTCTGCAGCAGCTGGCTACAGCCATGGGACCTGGACTTAAACAGCACGTCAAAGCCCTGGGAATCCCCGTTATAACTGTTCTGGGAGACAGCAAGGTATTCACACCGGCAGCACTAGTATTCTGGTTCATCTCATCATACACGCATCCTTTTTCCCCCTTATATACAAAACTTTCCAGCTTTTATTTGAGGAGATTGATATGAATTGCATATTGAGATTTCATTAAATAACAGGAAAGGGACATTAAACTTCCGATTGAGTCTATATTTATATTGTTTTCATTTGTGCATTTTAGTAGAAATTAGCAATTAGAATATGTGAAACTTTGTAAATTTGAATGTCATTTAACGTTCAAACAAAATTCATGAAATACCTGATGTTCAATTTAATTCATATTTGTGGTAAACGAGACATTCAATGATGACCTGTCTGCAGCCTAATGTGAGGGCAGCCGCCATGACCACGCTTCAGGCCTGGGTGGAGCAGACTGGGATGAAGGACTGGCTGGAGGGAGAAGATCTCTGTGAGGAACTAAAGAGGGAGAATCCCTTCCTGCGACAGGAGGTACGTACACACCCAGGCTCTTACAGCTGACTAAAGGTAGACGAAAAACAACTAGAGGAGAATTTTTTTTTTAAGTTGACTAAAATAGAAGTAAATACTTTGGAAATGCACACACACACATGCACGCGTGCATCCTGAGAAGTTCTGTTTTCTGGAGACGGATTGAAATTTCAGTTCTTGACCTAAACTGCAGTGCACACCGTGCCGGGTAGAGACTCATGCTTTTTGCTGTTCATTCCTCAGCTGCTGGGCTGGTTAGCAGAGAAGTTGCCCACCCTCAGGACAGTTCCAGGTGATCTGATGCTATGTGTCCCTCAACTCTATGCCTGCCTGGAGGACAGAAACGGAGATGTGAGGAAGAAGGCTCAAGATGCCCTGCCTACCTTTATGATGCATCTTGGCTACGACAAGATGAACAAAGCCACGGGCAAACTCAAAGTACTGAACTACCTGACATTTTCAGTACCTGACCGCAGGCAGTAAGCAGTAATTAATGTTGGCTTGTTTTTATTTCCCCTCAGCCTGCCTCTAAGGATCAAGTGGTATCCATGTTGGAAAAGGCCAGAGGAATGATGCCAGCTAAACCTGCCGCTCCAGCCAAAACAGGAGGAGGGAAAGGATCTGCAGAGCCAAGCAGAGGTGTGTCAGGTATTTGATGTTTTAACACAGTCCTCATCAGCCTCAAGTACAGCCTACCTCAGCAGCATGAATTACACTGATGGTTGATTTTCAGGTTGATCATCAGGTTACCGGGTAGGTTCTGAGTGGTGTCTGTAGCTGTTGTACACTTCTCAGGTGGATGTTGGTGGTTTTCTGCTTGAGAAGTGCTCTCGCTTCTGCCTGTGCTGTTGTACTCAAAGAAACCCCATGTGGGACTCTGCTGTTCTCCCAGCAGATTGCTGCCATTACTTTTCAGACCAGCATGATGCACGCGCACACACACACACACACACACACACACACACACACACACACACACACACACACACACACACACACACATACACATACACATACACATACACACACACAGTTGTCCAATGGTGCTTCCAACTAGGCTGTGGCTCTGAAGTCAAATGAAAACTAAGGTCATTTTATCTATATTTTCTGTTAGTTAGTTTTGTAAACTCAAAATACAGTTTTAGTTATTTCAGTTAACAAAAATGTTTTCTTTTTTCATTTTCAGTTTTTGTAATCTCGTCTTTTCTTGATGGTCTTACTGAGCAACATTTGCAGGCATCTGCAAAAAGGTTTTAGGTTGTTAGGTTAGGTTGATCTACATTCAGGACATGGTTTTGACGCGACTCCTTTGCAGCCTCCAGGTCTCCCCTGCCTTGTGAGGACCTCACTGATGGAAAACCTGAAGTTAAAAAAGTCAGAGGGGGAATGGCTGCTAAGAAGGTATGTATGGTGCTTGTGCGATGGTGTGTGTGTGGGTGTGTAAGACAATGTGTGATGTGTGCACACAGACCTTTGCCGTTGTTATGTTTGTTCGTGGACACTACTTTTCTGTTTAATTCATGACTATGAATTATAAACACAATGTGATTTTTCTACTCACCCAGCCTTCCTCCCCTCCCGAGGACCCTCTCCCTCCCCCTCCTTCCAAGGACAAGGACAGTAATGGTAGTAAAAAGCTTCCCAGCAAAGGGAAGGCTGCTGCTGGCAGTCAACAGGTAGATGTTCACCTTGTATCTGTTGATGAAAGTCTGCTCAGGATGTTGTTAACACTGGCCACACAGGAACACGAGCAGCAAAGTTTCTCATTGGGCGTTTGTCGCTCTTCTTTGGTTCCTGTCTGTCTTGGTTCAGTTTGTTCCTGCTTACTTGGTCTAATCCTGTCTCTAATCACTAATTCTGCCTTCTGATTGAATGCTTACAGCAGATGGGTGATGCGTAACTTACTGGCATGAACTAAATCAAAATGCAGCACTGGCTTGCTTACAGGAATAAAATTGACCTTTCACACAGGCCACCCGACGGCATGAATGTGTGTGTCAGACTTCAGTGTTTCGACTGGCAGCAGAATAACGTTTGCTTTTTTCCTCTTTCTACAGTCTGTTGTTTACCAGCTCCTCTTCTGTCCAAATGACATTAGACACAATCACCACGCTCACACATCCACAGACAACACAATGTTTCCCTCACCTGGTCTCACTGTGTTGATGGTCCTTCTCACAGGGTGCTGCTAATAAGAAGCCTGTGTCCAAAGGTCTGAAGGATGATGAAGATAAGTCTGGGCCAATCTTCATCCTTATCCCCAATGCTAAGGAGCAGAGGATCAAAGAGGAGAAGCAGCTGAAGGTACCAATGGCTGAAAAAATGGCAACAGAGCATTTTTGTGTGGAGTTTTTAACTTTAGGAGCATTTTTTTTATTCTGTTGACCTTGAAGTCTAAAAGTATAGAATTTTTTACGTTTTGTTTGATTGTGGAGAACAACAAAGTCACGTGACACCAGGATAAAAATGTTGCACAGCTCATAGAAATGAAGTGCTGATCAATATATGTTTGGTTTTACAGCTGATGTACAGTCTGAAGTTGAACAGACAGACCGATGTATTGTCACTATACATGATGTGTATGTGAAAATTGCTTTGGCACACATGGAACCTTCACAGGAAGGGCAGGAAGCAGCATACATCCTGGTCAGGTCACCAGGCCATCACAGGGTCCACACACAGAAAAAAACACACACACACTCTCATATATCCATGTATAGCCAATTTAGAAATTTCAATTTAAGTTACTGTGCACATCGTAGGAATGTGGGAGAAAAACCACACAGAACAACAAATGAAAAAATCAGGATTGCAGTCAGACTCTTTTTGGTTTGATGCGACAGTGCTGGGGAGAAAAACCTGTTGGGAGTCAGCAATTAAGTTAATCAAACGCAGCTCTAAATAATGTAATTGTTTTCATGTGTGTGCAAAGTCATTTGCCCTTTTTTTTTTTGTTCTATATTCTGAATTGGGTAACAGTAATACTTTGTTACGAGTTCTGGTTCTCTCATCATAATGTATAAACTTCTGCTGCAAACATTTTCCTCCTGTATGTAATAAAGACCATTTGCAAGATACTGTACTTACAAAACAGAAGCAGTTCTGATTACAGTATATTAATTTACAATATATTGTCTTTAGGATACTCTGTAAGCCAAACATATTAATACATTTAGTTTACAATGTGATCTGTCATAAAGGGGTTATTACATTATGACAATGAAAATTTTGAAGGTGGTGATGATAAAATTTGAAGGCTCTTTCATGATGTTGGATTTTGAATTGTAAACAAGACATTTCTGCTTAAGTTGTTACTGAAAGTAAAGAGAAAATGTTTGTTGTAGATTTTGAAGTGGAACTTCATCACCCCTCGAGATGAATACGTGGAGCAGCTGAAAACCCAAATGTCTGCTTGTTTTGCAAAGTGGCTGCAAGAAGAGCTGTTTCACTTTGACTTCCAGAGACATGTCAAGGCCATAGGAGTCATGATTGAGGTAGTATCTGGTCCTGTTTCTACTGGAGATCAGTGTATTTGCGTTTCACTAATGAAGTGTTTTTGACAGAGGTTGGAGAGCGAGAGTGAAGCCACCATCAGCTGTCTGGACCTGATTTTGAAGTGGTTCACCCTGCGGTTCTTTGACACCAACACTACAGTCCTGATGAAGGTGCTGGAATATCTTAAGCTACTGTTTGCCATGCTGAATAAAGAGAATTACCATCTGACGGAGTATGAGGCAAACTCCTTTGTCCCCTACCTTATACTCAAGGTGAGCAGACATCACACTCAAATGGGACCACCCCCACCTCGCCACCCGCTGAATTTTCTCTCTCCCTGTTTTAGGTTGGAGAATCAAAGGATGTGGTTCGCAAAGATGTTCGGGCTATCCTGGCCATGTTATGTAAGGTTTATCCAGCCTCCAAGGTCTTCCCTTTTCTTATGGATGGAACCAAATCCAAGAACTCCAAACAGAGAGCTGGTAGGTTTCTATTGGTTTACAGTCCTTGCTGAGGAGGAGGAGCTTTAACTAATTAACTGAGGAACAAGCAGTTTCATGGTTAGTTGAAGCCTGTTCTCTCATTATTTTATGACAAATGAAGGTAGCTGATTAAAAAAATTCAGTTGATTAAGAGTGATTAACTCTGATTTGGTGACTGTTCATTGTAATTGTCAAATTTAAAGCGATGCCAATGCAACTGAATTAGGCTGAGGAAAATGGGGGGAAAAAATTGAGCCTAAACTTTTTGAAGTGACCAAATTCATATGAAATTTTTATGAAGTGGCCAATTCAAACACCAAAAGACCTGAATGAAAGTGAATGATTGCAGAATAATTGCCTGGGTTAAGAAGAAACACCATGAAAACATTTGAGTAAGTCCATTATGCTCCAGGAGGCAGACATAGCCTTGACAACGTCTACAATCATGAGACGCCTTTATTTGAGGAGTTTGTGTTTCAGAGTCTATCACTATATAGAAACTGCATTGGTTAGGTTATAAATGATCTTCTGTCCTCTGACAGTGGACTCTTGTGTGGAATTATTCTGCTAGACATTGCAGCATTTGATACTGCTGACTGCAACAGTATTCTAATCTCTAATATTTTATTATAGAGATTAGATCATGCCATAGGTATTAAAGGTATTATCATAGGTATTAAACGCTGCAATTGTTTCAATCATATTTATCTATTAATCTATTTATCGACTCAAGCTCATGTTAGTGCACACTAAGGTTAATTATGGAGTTCCACAGGGTTCAGTGCTAGGACCACTTCCGTTTACACTATAGATGCCTCCATTATGCAGTATTAAGCATTGCATACATTTTCATTGCTATGCCCAACTTCATCTATCCATGAAGCCAGATGACACATCAATTACTGAAACTGAGGGATCTTGGAGCCATTTTTTTTTTAACAGGATATGTCCTTCAATGTCCATATTAATATTAAACAGATATGCAGGACTGCTTTGTTGCATTTATACCATCTCTCTAAAATTAGAAACATCTGTCTTAGCATGATGATGAGAAGCTAATTCATGCATTAATTACTTCTAGGCTGGACTATTGTAATTCATTATGATCAGGCTGCCCTGAAAGGAGCCTTCAGCTTTCAGGCACCTCTCCTGTGGAACCAGCTCACAGTTTGGATTCGGTAGACAGATGCCCTTTCTACTTTTTAAGATTAAGCTTAAAGTTTTCCTTTTTGATCATTCTTATAGTTGGGGGGTTCCAATGATCCATTGAGCATTTCTTTTTCATTAACCTCTTTCCACTATACACCACTGCATTTAATCAATCTATATCATTAATCTCTGGCTCTTTTCGACAGTGTGTCTTTTGTCCTGTCTATTTCCCTTCAGCCCCAGCTGGTCACAGCACGAGTGCCACTCCCTGAGCCTGGTTCTGCTGGAGGTTTCTTCCTGTTAAAAGGGAGTTTTTCCTTCCCACTTTGGTCAAGTGCTGCTCATACGGGGGGCATTTTCTTGGGTTTTCTGTGTAATTATTGTATGGTCTTTACCATACAGTATAAAGTGTCTTGAGGCAACAGGCAACAGTACTGTTCACACTTGGTTTTGCGTGGTGACAAAGAAAAATTGCAGCTAACATGAAAGAAGTATGTATGTATGTATGTACATATGTGTATATGTCTATGGGAAGAAGTGTAAAGGGGGATTACAAATGACAATTTTGAGCTTCTAATTAAACATAAATTCCCAGGAGCTCAGTATTGTCAACTTAGCAACTTGTTACTTTTTGGGGGGCAGGGGGAAGACAAATTTGGCGACTTTTTACAGTGACTTTTGGAGAAAGCCCGGGAAGCTGAAATCCTTCACTGATGATATTGGATATTCTTCAGATCCTTAGACAATCACATGAACGTAAACCAATAAAGTGTGGTTTTCACTTAATGAAGATAAAGTCCCACAAGCAAGCAGAAAGAAGCAGAGCATCTCAACAGAGGGGAAACATCATTTTGGGATACTGGTGATACTGATGGGTTATATGTATAAAATGGCTATAATTCCTATAGTGCAATTATGTCCCCATTTGGACAATAAGGCTGTTGGTGCTAGCACTATTGAGGTTAGCCACATTTGGAGTGTTTTCAGACATTTATACTTGTTAATGAATTAGTCTAAGAGACCAATTATCAGTATTTCCAGTGGTTGATCGCCCAGTGCTGTGCCAGGCAGATACTTTTGGCCTGTTCACTACTGGAACTGATTAACACACCTTGGTTATCCGATACCCAGGTTAACCCCCCACCCGGTTGTCCAATCTTCTGGTTCACTATCGGAACTGATTGCTATCACCTCAACTGGGCACGGTTAGTATGGAAAAAACGGTCAGATGGACTGAAAACAGTGTCCTGCAGGTGTCAGGTGAATGTGGAGGGCCAGTCATTGGCTTTAATTCCTTCATTTTCCAAGAACTGCCACATGAAGTCAGGCATTGCCATGAACCAGGAGGCACCAGGACCCAATGCACCAGTGACAGTGGATTTAGTAACTTCAGCCCAGTATAGATTTATCAGGATGCCATTGTGTAGCCTGAAAACTATTCCTATTTGGGGGTGGTCTCATTGTTGTCCTTCTAGTGCACCTCTTGTTGTTTAACACCAAAGTAGCTGAAACTGATTAACAAACCCCTGCTACCTGAACAGATCATTATCACCATTATCACAGACGTTTAATTGACTTGATGCTATATTCTGATTAAAGAGTTTTCCTTTAATTTTTTTGTAACACTGTACATAAAGTCAGTCTAAGGTCTGCTCAGAGAAAGTATTTTAACAGCAGTGTTTCTGTGTTTTCTTGTTTCCTCAGAATGTCTGGAGGAGTTAGGTTGTTTGATAGAGGGCTATGGGATGAATGTTTGCCAACCCACTCCAGCTAAGTCTCTGAAAGAGATTGCTGTACATATTGGTGACAGAGACACATCTGTACGCAATGCTGCCCTCAACACTGTGGTGGCTGTCTACAATGTCTGTGGGGACCAGGTCTACAAGCTCATAGGAAATGTAAGATGACTACTAAGTCTCCACATAAAAATGTGGTCTGCACATATTGACATTCTTCTATGTACTTTCCAGTTGTCAGAGAAGGACATGAGCATGCTAGAGGAGAGAATAAAGCGATCAGCGAAGAAGACGCCCATAACGACGACTAAACAGACCACAACGGAGAGGTCTCAGAGGGAGCACCCAACAAACCCCAATGCCACCTTCCTGCGCAAGCCTGCACAGGAAGACCCCAACAAGCTCAAGTAAGTCCCCTATGGCTAAGTTAGTCTTATTTGGATGAAAACCAAAAACATCTGTCACCACACGATTTTAATATTGAAGAGAGGAAAATCACTGTATGAGCACCATGTTCATCTCTGAAGAACGCTTGGGGAAAACTTAGCAGTTAAATCAAAGCTAATGTAATGATTAAAGAAGTTTTAATTTAATTAAACCATAATAGCGTCTTCTAACATTTAGTTATTACACTGCACATCAGGGCCTTTGAAATAGCCATTTTCAATCTTAACTTGTTACAGTAGCGCAGAAACACACTGATTTTTTTTCAAGTTTAGTTTTAAGCAGTAGATCAAGGCACTGATCAATACAAAGATTTCATCAAAATGAAACAAATGAAGCTTTTTTCACATTTTAATTAAGTTTGCAGTTACTTGTGTGGATCCCAACATGTCTTAACTACTTAATTCTGAGCATTAACTGACAGTGTAAAAGTACGACAGTATTAAGGGTCAACCAGTATATATCAGTTGGATAATTAGGGAGCAACATTACTGTCTTTGGAATAACAGGTCAGGGCTTCTATTCCTAGAAGCTGGCGGCTAGCCAGTCTGCAGGACTCCACGCTACCTAAGCTTACCTTGGATTATGAGCAAGGGAGATATAATTGAAGCCACACCAGCTCAGATGTCTCATAAATTAACAAGGTCTGCATCAGGTGTTGACGAACCAGCCTAACAAAGTGGGCTACTGGAACAAGGATATGGCGTAAGTGGACAAGGGATAAGAATCGGGAACGGTTGGAATACTATTACAGGTGTAACCCCAGTGAAAGGTGTTTCGTGAAGACGATGTGGGACCTATGGATTCTTCAACACCTGACATCAAAACAAGTAGAAGCTCAGTGTTCCAACATTGGCAAGAAACATGCTAGCACAAGAGTCATGAGGTACAACACAAATGTTAGGGCAAGGGGAGTCAGGAAGGCAGGCCAGGACATTGGGTCAGAAGGGAGATATCATCTCCAAACTAATCATGTCAGCATAGGAACAAGCAACGATCGAGGCTGGAGTCTACCACACCAGGAAAAACCCCAGGGGTGCAGACTGTGATGGTCCTGAGGCAATCCAGCACATAACAGGGTACAAGACGTTAGCAGCCAGGACATGCATGGAACACCATAAACCACGTGGCTGCATACATGCCAAGTATGACTTGGAAGTACAGAGGTCAAACTGGGATCCCCCCTAAGGGGGGGTTTAGAATGACCAAGCTAAGGTTCTGTGAGATTTCCAGATAGAGACAAACCAGCTGGTGATGGCTCACCAACCAGACATTAGATAAGATGAGGTTTGTTTGTCACATGCACAGTTATACACAGTACAATTCACAGTGAAATGTATTTCGAATCTGTAAGTAATACATTTATAAATTCATACATCATGGCACAGATAAAAAATCTATAAATATATAGGGTAAAATATAAAATCTTGTCACTGGTATTCATACAAGGGTGTGTTAATGCAGTTGTGCACGACACATCAAGCAGAATAGAATCATTTAGTGTGTAACAGTCCAGTTTAGGGCTTAGGGCAGACTGATGGCTTGTTGATTTAAATCCCTTCAGCCTTTCAGTCTTAGTCCTCAGGCAGTGATTACACCGGCCTGATGGGAGCACGAAGAAGAATGTGTGTCTGGACTGTTTAAGGATGTGCTTATCCTGCACTGCTTGATGTAAATATCCTGCAGGTTGGGGAGGGTGGTTCTGATGGTCCATTCAGCTAAAAGAACCACCCTTTTGACGGCCATGAAGTCCTGTTTAGTGCAGTTTCCCATCAAGGTGGTGATGCTCCAATGTATGGTGCGCTCAATGGTGCAGGTTTAAAGGTTTCTGAGCACCTTGAGTGGGAGCTTGACGTCTCTCAGCCACCCATAGAGACACTATGCAAACTGTAGTGGGTTGAGGGTGGTGGGCAGTGCGGAGGTGATGAACGTCTTGATGAGTCTCTCAAAACACCACAGAGGTGAGCGCTATGGGCCTGAAGTCATTGGGACTTCTGGGGTCTGGTTTCTTTGGGACAGAGACAATAATGGACTGTATAGAGCAGGTGGGAAGCACACATTGTTTCAGTGAGAGGCTGAATGTCTCAGCACAGGTCTTAAGGACAAGTCTGCTAAAACCGTCTGGTCCTGCTGCTTCTCCGGTGCACACTTACAGACACCTTCCTCACCCCATGCTTCGTCACAGTGTCTGCCCTTCCGGCTGCGAGCACAGGGGGCTGATGGCTTCCCAACTTGAAGCACGTTAAGTTGTTCAGTTCATCATCAGTTCAGCATCTGCATTCTCCGGGGGTGGGGTGGGGTGGTGTGTTGTGCTTTGTAGTCCATGATGGTGTGTAGTCCCTGCCACAGTCCCACGGAGTCAGACTGTTGTAATTGCTGTTCCAGTCTGTGGCCATATCGATTTTTATTTTTATTTTTTAGCCTTTTTCACTGATCTGCAGCTTTTGGAGAAATACAAGAATGCTTCATGCAAGTTCCCAGAGGTGAGCTCAGAGGTTTATGCAGCAGTGCGCGACCTTAATGGTCAGATGTTACTGGCTCAACGTTGTTGGCCCTTTTGTCATGCACAGTGAATTATTCTAGCATGTAGTTAAGTTGATCAGTCCACTATGGAGCAGCTTCAATTTCACATTAGCATCATAGCCATAAGTAGAAAATTAGGTACATAATTCTGATGATACACAGTAAACAACAATTAAATGTAACACAACAGAAATATGAATACATATAAAAGGACTAATTAAAAAAATTCAGCTCCTGAAATTTAATTGGGCTAATTAGTGAAGCTAATCATTGTAACCTATGTCTAAAAACCTTTTGAGATTTAGATTGTTGGATAATCTGCCTTTCAATGGTTTGCATTGCAAATTGCCTTGAAATGCCTTATTAATCACAATCTTTTCCAAATGTTTTCCATGAGCTTGTGAAACATTGTGCCACGTCTTTTCTCTGTCAGATCCATTTGTTGGATTGGGGTGTATCTAAATACATACATCAGTTTGAATGTTTGCTCACAACTAATCTGTCCTCCTCTTGCCCTGATTTTCTGAGTCATTGCATGTTGGGTTCCTCTCATGGGTTCTTGTCCACTCTAAGAAATTCACCTAAAATCACCTGTCTTTTGTGGACTGCTTGTCTCTCTTAACCCTCCATCTTTCTTCCTTTGTGATTTCCTCCCCTGCTTTGCCTGCCTTCCTTTATGGAGCAGAATAATGTATCGCACGTATAGGATGTGAGTATCAACTCCTCCTCTTCCCCTCTTTTCTGTGTGTGGCTATTGTAAAAACTCCTCACGTTATAGTAGTGCTTGTCATTTGAGATTAATGGACAGAAAAGGCTCATGAGGCATTTGGTTTTAGTCATGCTTCTTTTCATGGCGGGGAAAGGACCATTCTTGTTTGCCATTGTCCTGTGATGGTAGCCAAAGCAGCAGAGTAATGTAGAAAATGTCCTCTGTCATCGCTGTGTTGTATAAGAATAGATGAACCCACCTCACCTACAAGTATTTGAGCTTGAACCTTTAGAGGATTATGGTGTCACACAGGCCTTTCTTCTGAAGTAGCAGCGTGCACTGGCTGTCCGAATCTTCGATTGGTGTGAGCCAGAGGTCTTAATCACCTTTCACAGCCTTCCTGCTGACGGGTGTTACCTGCCCCAGCACGCTGGTTAGGCCAAGGAGCTTTCCTGATGTCTTTTTAGTTTTTCCGTTGTCATAGACACATTATTGAAATTGCACATATATTTCTTAAGACATGTCAGGTTATTGATCACTTTATTCAGTGGGTGGTTCATCATTGTACAATTTCAGAATGTACTTGTAATTTTTTTTTCACTAAAAGAGAGCCTGTCTTTATTTGATGGGCCCCATTTATGGGTCTGCATTGCAATTGAGTTTACATCTAAAATGCTGCCCTACTTAGGGGAAGAATTTTCCTAAAGGTCTGGATTGTTGGGCTTGGCAATAGTAAGCATTCCTTAAAGCAGTAGTCAGCAAACAGATCTTACAAATATCATGATGAGACTGTCTGTCTGAAAAATGACTTTTAAGCATTAAAGTCTGCTTTGGTGCTACTGTTTGGCTTTTTCTTCAGCTGCCTCATTTACCATATTTACTAAGAAGTAGAGACAGGAGCACAAATGAATTCATATGTGATTCATGTAGCTCACTTTTTGTGGCGTTTGTTGTATAGTTTCCTGTTAATCTTGCTTACTGTGCAGCAGGGCCCTGTACTACGAAGCTGGATTCACTTACCCTGGCAGTGTATTGGTCACATGAAGCTGGTTATCAACTCTCTAAGTTAAACCAGCATCTAGTTATGAGCAGGGGGTTGTGTTTGCAACATCTGTTCAGTAACAGGAAACTATAATGGTAAAATATGAAGCGGTTACACACATACACACACACACACTGCAGAATGAAAGCAACACAACTGCTGCAGATGAATCAGTGGTGAGACGGGTAAGCACTGTAAAGTGTTTAGGTGTAAAAAGTGCTGTATAAATGTGTGCACTTGTACGTTTTTGGTCAGTGAAAACAGATTGTGTTATTGTGTTGGGATCAAAAGGGATCTATCGATGGACACGATGTGTCGGAGTTCCCTGGTTATCGGACGAGCACTACTGCTGCTAATAACCACACCTGCTTGCTAATTGTGGTGATGGTAAACACCTCCAATAGTGAACGAGTGAAATTCATTTGGTCAACCACTGGCCCGAACCCTGTTGTTTAATGGAAATGAGAATGATCAAGCTGCAGGGCTGAACTCAAAGACAGCTTGGAAATTACAGTGAAATAATTATGCATCTATCAGCGCACAGAAGTCCAAGAACACTGACACTTTTTTCTTTTTAAATTGATTGGTCATTTGGTTCATACCTGTTCTTTAATCTGAAACCAAAACTGTTTGGGAGCAGATTAGGTTCACTGCACAAGTTACCATGGTGACATGGTTGCCTTCTTACTGGAGTGTCTTTGTAGTACAGAAAGTCCAGGGTTACCCGGATAAGACAAAATCCAGCTTCGCAGTACAGACCTCAGAGGAGCCGTTTATTTAAATGCAGGAAATGTCACGACCGCCCAACTTGTCCAGACTTACAGGATCTTTGGTCTGCTGTGAAAACAGAAAATAGGTTGAAGGAATCCTGCTGTTTATGGTATGATTAGAAGTGCTGGGTGGAAACCCAGCTTTAACTGCTAATTTAAGATATTACGTAACTTCAGGCCAGCTGAAGTTACACTTTGTTTCTTTTTCTGGCCAGAACACAAATGCTGTCTTCTATGAGTGGTTGTTGTTGTCTTTTAAAGCTCATTTAAAGGCTTGTCACTTCTTACTCTTATCAAAAGGCATTTGTGCAAATTACTCAGGCTGTTCTGCAGAAATTACTTGCCATGTAGTAATATTTGTTTTTGTCAGGCTGTTAGTTATTTGTCACTAATATACTGGACAAAATGTAGTATCTTATCCATCTTCCTCCTCTGCTTATGTCCAATGTCTCCCTCCATCCAGCCAAGCACGTCAGAATCCACAGCACGGTGAGTCCATGCATCCATCCATCCCCAAGGAGTTCCAGTTAGACCTGGACATGATTGAGATGGACCAGGGTCGAGTGTGTGAGCTGCCGGACCTTGTCCAACACAAGCTGGATGAGCTGCTGGAGCCCATCATGATACCTGAGCCCAAGTAAACAACCTTAGTCCTGATAATCGCACACAAGCAGCACAGAAACAGAAGGGACCATTTGTTGGAATTTAATGCTTCTTTGCAATTTTGTGTTCAAAGGATACGATCGGTCTCACCACACTTTGATGAACTGCATAACAGCACGGCTTCCACCATCAACTTTGTCATCTCTCAGGTGGCGAGTGGTGACATAAACACCAGCATCCAGGCACTGGCCCAGGTACAAGCACGCTGCTTAGAAATAAGGCATTTTCACCTGATTTAGTAAAACAACCACTACACCCAATAAGATTATTAATTGAGTAGAAGAGTGGATTAGAAAAACGGGCAGCTATGAAAGCCTGATACAGGTGTTGGGTGTGTGTTTCGTTTTTTCTCTCCTTGCCTCGTCTGGAATGGGAGGAGAGACAATCACGTGTCTTGGCTCAGTAGTGACTAAAACACAACTGATAATTATTTGAAAACCGAGAATCTCACCTCCATTATAGTTCACAAAATCTTAAAGCATCACCTGATTTTGGTAAAACAAAGACATGATCATAAATGTTATAAATTACACACTGGTGCATAAACATTCACCAGAATGTGAGACTCGACTGATGCTCTCTGCGTTCATAAATGCCTAAGTGAAACTTATACCCAGGCCAGTTTTCATACGTTTATATGCAAATCCAAAGCAACCTGTTTTCCTCTGCAGATTGACGAGGTGCTGCGGCAGGAGGACAAAGCAGAAGTCATGTCGGGACACATCGATCAGTTTCTCATTGCTACCATCATGCAGCTGAGGCTTATCAACAGCACACACATGGCTGACGACCGGGTGGACAAAAAGGACATCATCAAGCTGTACAGCTGCATCATAGGAAACATGCTGTCTGTGAGTCATGCAAGCAGGATAATCACACACATTGGATTGACGTGAGAGGAGGACACTGATGTTTTAATGGTCCTCCTCTTGTCCCTTTCTGTCAGCTGTTCTCTATAGAGTCCCTGGCCAGAGAGGCATCTATGGGTGTGCTGAAAGACCTGATGCATGGTCTGATAACACTGATGCTGGATAGCAGAGTGGAGGATATAGAAGATGGAACGCAGGTCATCAGGTCCGTCAACCTGCTCGTAATCAGAGTCCTGGAGAAGTCTGACCAGACCAACATGATCAGGTGAGAAACCGCTCACCGTGGTGACTTCTCTCTTTTTGTGTATGGTAAAAGGACCAGTTCTTAAAATAGAGCAGAAAAGCACTATATGAGCACGTGCAGTGCTTTATACAACACATTTTCCATTCACTCCTTTACACACGCATTCATACAAGCACTTTTTCTACACTTAAGTTCTTTATATCTTGCATGAATACTTTGGGAGCAAGTTGTGGTTCATCATCTTGGCTAAGGATGCTTTGGCATGCAGACTGGAGCAGCCAGGGATCGAATCACCAACCTGATGAGCAGACGACCTGCTGTAGCTCCGGAGCCTCAGCCCCCTGAATTCTCTGTGAATTCTTGCTTTTATACATATCTGTAGTGGGAAAATGCACATCGGCTTTTAAGTCGAGATGGGTATACTGTGAAGCCATTAATAGGTTATGTGGCTTAATGCTGAGTTTTGCTTTAGTAAGGTGGCCCTCTATTTGGCTGAATTACCATGGCAACCTGAGCATGTCATGTTCAGTATTTTGGTTTACAATCAGCCAACAGTCTCGCAGATTTATTTTATTTACAGCATGTTTTCAGTGTGATATAGTGCTAACTGTGATGATATTGATCTGTTCCATTAACTCACAGCTGAAATTCTCAGCTCAGTGATCAACCATTAGCGAGAACCCCAGATTTAAACCAAGTACCTGGGCATGCAGACTTCCCCTAAAAACATGAGTTTGAATTTTCTCGGTTCCAGCATCCTAGGTAATTTTTTGGAGATTTTTTGTTTTTTTCTTTCCTTTGAACACAGATGAGGGTAGGGACATGGATCAAATTGAAATCCAAATTTGATTCATTGCTCAGCCCTACTGAGTCGTACTGAGTAGTCATTTGTATTGTATTTCTTTGAAGTCGGCCTTTTGTGGCACCTGGATATTTGGTATCGGTCCGATCCTGACCTAAATTACCACCTTTCTCCTCTCTATCGTCTGAGTTTACTGTTCAGAATTTCAGCTGTTTTTTCTCTACTTCAGATCGCTATGACCGCAGGTCGCTAGCTAGCGCTGGTGTTAGCATTAGCGACCATATGGAAGGACCCCTTCCCCGTCAAAATATTCTTTATACTTTAATCCCTGATTGGTGGCTAAATATAGACCTGCAGGAGAAACATATTCAGGAGGATGCTTGTGATTACAAAGCATTACAATATTACTCTCACGTAGCTCCCAGTTTTTTAACAGATACTGAGAACACAGCAGGCAGCTGTTTTAGCTGCAGTCTGTCTGCAAAGACACGTAGTCGTTAGAGACGGTGCGCAAAACAGCTGTTTCCTGAAACCACCATTAAACTTTTACTGGGAAACAGCTGGAGGTCCTTCATCAACCACCTGATCATCAAGTGAAGAAAAGAGAACTTTGTGCTCCACCTGTTTGTTTCACAGTGAAAAACTGCAGTACGGAAGTTACAATATGCAGATGAACCATTAATACGCAATAAGTATTTCTGATCCAATTTCTTGAGTAATTGATGGAATAATTGAAAGAATATGTGATTCAGGCATTTAAAAAAATGTAATTAAAAAAATTTTAATTGCATTTTTTATTTAAATTTTAAAAAAGACA
>VOQJ01035524.1:18214-30386 GCA_015052665.1 Apistogramma diplotaenia | reverse complement strand
ATATGCACATTTGTGGCCTACTTGACATCATTTTGCAGGGCTCTGGCAGTGCTCCTCCTGTTCCTCCTCGCACAAAGGCGGAGGTAGTGGTCCTGCTGCTGGGTTGTTGCCCTCCTACGGCCTCCTCCACGTTTCCTGGTGTACTGGCCTGTCTCCTGGTAGCACTTCAAGCTTCTGGACAATATGCTGACAGACACAGCAAACCTTCTTGCCACAGGTCACATTGATGTGCCATCCTGGATGAGCTGCACTACCTCAGCCACTTGTGTGGGTTGTAGTGTCCATCTCATGCTACCATGAGTGTGAAAGCGCCACCAACATTCAAAAGTGACCAAAACATCAGTCAGAACGCAAAGGTACTGAGAAGTGGTCTGTGGTCCCCACCTGCAGAACCACTTCTTTATTGACTGTGTCTTGCTGATTGCCAATAATTTAGACATGTTGTCTATTCCATTTGCACAACAGTGTGTGAAATTGATAGTCAGTGTTGCTTCCTAAGTGGACAGTTTGGTTTCACAGAAGTTTAATTTACTTGGAGTTATATTGTGTTGTTTAAGTGTTCCCTTTATTCTTTTGAGCAGTGTAATTTTCCAAAAGATCATGAAATCCACATCTACACAAGCATGATTGTCACCTTATCACCTCCTGTGCTGCAGTGGTATCCAAAGTGTCCTCCAGCTCAGCCTTGAGGGCCTCCAGCTCCTCTCCGAGGTCCCTGCGCTGTTTCTCAGACTTGGAACGTGCCTGCCTCTCCAGCTCCAGGTCTTCCTGGAGCTCTGAGATCTGGGCCTCAAGCTCCCTTATCTTCTTCTGGGCTGTGTTCTTGGCTGCAGACTCCTCCTCAATCCTGGAGGTTAGGCAAACAAAAGAGATGACAGATAGTAAAAGAAAGCAGTTCTTTCACCCTTTCACCTTTGTTGGTTTGGAAATACAACCTTAGTATGTTTTTCTGCAGTAAAAACCAAAACCGGTGGGCACTAACCTGGCAAGTGCAGCGAGGAGTTCCTCTTCCTTTTTGGCCAGCTGAGCTCGGAGTTCAGCAATCTGGGCTTGCAGGTCTGCAATCTGGTCATGGAGCTCAGTGGAGTCTCCCTCGAGTTTACGGCGGCTCTTCTCCAACTCCTGCCGCACCTTCTCCTCTTTTCTCAGACGGTCTGTATTAAAAGGAAAGGGGGGGGGGAAATCATGAATTACATGCAACTTTCAGTGGATTCAAAAACAGAAATCTCCAATCTGAACACTTGCCTTCCAAATCTGTAATCATGGCTTCATGTTTATTCTTGAGTTTCTGCAAACTTTTGGACTTCTCTTCCTCCTCAGCAAGGTTGGTGGTGAACTCAGCGACCCTCTCCTCCAGCAGTTTCCTCTCCTGAGGTTAAAAAAAAAAAGGTTATAAAAATAAAAATTAACATTTAAGTTGTCGTTCCAGGTGTATTTGTTTTGATTATGTACTTTTCTTGGAAACTTTCAGGGTTACAGAAATATTCTTTGGATTCTCAGTTCATCAGTATGGGGATGAATTAGCACAATGTATAAGAACCTTGGCAAGCTTGTTGTTCTGGTCATCCAGCACGAAGATGTCCTCCTCTAGTTTCTTCAGCTTGGCATCTGTAGTCACTTTCTCCATATGGAGCTTCTGCCTGGCTGCTTCCTCCTCATCCAGTTGCTGTTCCAGCTCCTGTATGAACAAATAATATTAATACCTTTTGAAAAGATTTTTCCCCTCTCTTGAAGTCTGTCATTATGATTTTACATACAGTGATGTTCTGCTGCATCTTTTTTCTTTCATTTTGCATCTGAACAACCCTCTCCTCCTCTTCCTCCAGGCGAGACTCCATTTCGTGAAGGATCTCCTCCAGCTCCTGCTTCCTGGTGGCCAGACGGGCCCTCATCTCCTCAGCCTCGGCACAGAGCTCCGTCTCAGCTCGAAGCTGCTCCTGAAGAGCCACCTTCTCAGCACTCAGCTACCAGATGAGAACAAAGATTTAATCTCAGACGACTTCTCACATTGATGCACATGTTTTTGAGTGAATTTCTTTTTTTTTTATGTTCCAGATTTGAATTTTGTCACAATCACACAAGAGAAAAATTTAACATCTCAAAGTTTAAGACAACCTCACTGTGATTCTTACCTGTTGCTGCTTGGACTCGTATTCTTTGATCAGCTCCTCAGCCTGCTCTTGTTTCTCCTTCACCTTGAGCAACTCCTCTTCCTTAGCCACCATTTCCTCCTCCTGGCGACACACCTGCAGCAGAGGCTTCACCTGGAGGATGAAAAAAAATTAAATGTGGTGGAAGGTTTGTCATATTTACCTCTAGAACACCAGTGTCATTTCACCAACGTGAAAGAGCCAGGGTTACAAAGGGTTAACTATTAGACTACCTTGATGAAAAGTCTCCACCACTGCCAGTTCCTGAGTTTCAGATAAGCTGCACAGTTTCTCTGGATAACTTTCATGGCTGTCAGCTGCTGCTGTCTCTTGGTGAATGCTCTGGAATTTTTTAAAAAATATATATTTTTAGACACTGCATTGTAATACGCTGCAGTTTCTTAAAACTGCAATGTTCCCCACATGCAGAAGGTGCTAACTAAATTAAACTCTCATACTTGCGAGCAACATATCCTCTGCACCAGGCCTGGAAGCCGATGATCACATCAGTGATCTTTAAGTCTCTCTCCTCCTCCAGGGAGGCCAGGACTCCGGCCCTGAAGAACACTTTGCTTTGGCCGACGCGGAACAGGTTCGAGTCCAGCTCCAGGGCTTTGACCTGACATGCAGAACAGGGAAGTGTTTCAGTGAAACGTGAAAGACTTTCGACGAAGCTCATCTTCCTCTTCTGATAAACTGACCACTTCTCAGACTGATTTATTTAATGTGTTGTTCTCACCATGAGCACACAGGCTTGCTTGCCGTCCATAAATCCCTTTGGAATAGCGTTAGGAGTGAGGATTTCATACCTGAGAGACAGAAAAGCAGGAATAAGAGAAGAAGTTAGGGCTGCTCAATTATTTGGTCAATATTGAAATCACGATTTAACACGATTACTCACTGACTTCCTAAACACTGCATTTATTTCGCTTTATGAACAGTGAATGCCTTGAAATCTGGACTTCTACAATCTCTTCAAAATAAAATACAGAATACATAAATAAAATATGAAAATCTGAATATATTAAAAAATATATAAAATTGGAATATAAATAAATACATTATAAATTGAATACAAAGGGTAAATAGATGAAAGAGAAAGGTGATGCTAGTTATTGACTAAAACTAGAGGGAAATAGCACTAAGTTATTTAGACCAAATAAATGTTAATATTTTAGTGCCACAGACTGATTGATCCTGTACGTGTATTCAAAAGGTTTGGTATCAACATTGGCAGGGACGCAAGTCAAATTGGTTTCCGAGTCAGAAGGGACACCTCCATGTTTGACATTTCTCAGGAGGTGCAGGTCAGGCTACGGCGTGGATTTCCCACTCCATAATTAGCACATAATGCACCTGTAGAAGCAGAAGCACCGGCAACGCTGCTGACCACTTACATAAGGTTACACTGTAGAGCTGCAAAGACTCAGTGCTGTAGCTTAAATCAGAATTATATGGAGAATAACGTGACAAAAATCAGTTTAATAACAGCTGTTTGTCAATTTCATTGTTTTTGTGATCATTAGGAGCTGAAATTTGAATCAAAATTCAATTAACTGCAGAGCCCTACCAGAGATCACGTTTGGCTGATCTAAGAATGGGACGGTTCAGCTTGAACTTTTATTTTATGTATTGGAAGAGAAAATAAATGTCCAATATACCCCACTTAAGTCATATTTTCCCAATTATATATTATGTGAAGACAAATCTGGAGGTAGTTTGTTTTTTTGTCCCCTAAAAAAAACCCAAATAAACATCCAGGATCCAGCTTGGATTCTGGATCCAGGTAATCAATTTATGAATAGTGTTGAGGGAATTTAGCAGAGGTATGCAGTCAGATTGCTCTTGTTCTACTTGAGACTGAGGCGGTTTGATCAGTGATACTTATAATATTTAATGAAATATTATAAGTAAGTGCCCATCATCTCTGTATGAAAAAGCTCTCATGTGGGGTGGATAAAACTTTTTAAAGCCAAAAAATATATACATTTTCTACCTCTGTCTGAACTCCTGGAAGACGATGCGGTTGGGGAAGCCCTGTCTGCAGATACGAATCCCCTCCAAGACTCCGTTACACCTGAGCTGATCCAGAACCAGGTGAGGCTCCAGTTTACCAGCCTGGAGGAGGAAACGGATGATAAAATGCGCTCATGTGCTTCATGCATTTCCCTTTTCACAATTCCATTTTTTCTTTATTTCATGGTTCCAATAAATAGGCTCAAGTTAGCTAATGGACATTAGAAGTTCATTCTCTCTCATTTACATAAATGTGCCTTCACTTTAAACAACATCGTGACACAATTTCTGCATCTGTGGTGCTGATAAACTCAGCATCTATTTTTCATACCTTCTTCTCGTGGTTTGGGATGATGCAGCGGACGAAGTTAGGGTTGGTGTTCCTGAGGGTGGTCATGAGGTTAGTCAGCTGCTCCTTGTACAGCTGACCCACAGTGCGGAACATACCCTTACGGGTTTTGAACGCACCAGGCGCAGATTCCGACATTCCTGCCACCTTATCCAGGCCAACAATACGATCCACTGAAGAAGCACAAAATGTATTTGTTTGTTTGTGTAAAACAAACTGACTTCCGGCTTCTTGATCACTGTGTGACTCTACCAGCTCTTAATGGTACTGACACTGATTAAGTAATACAAGATCAATTCACAGCTGATGTTCTCCACTGCACCTCAGCAAAAGGTGAACAAAAATGACATTTATGAAGATAATAAATGTTAAATTAAATGATTATAATGTTAAATTATTCACACTTACAGAACTAAGTGTTAGAAATATACATGTTTCAGTCTATAAGACAAAGCAGGCATCAAAGCATCCGTCAACAAATTTATTTTATTTAAAATGTGAAAACAACAACAACAACAACAACAACAACAACAACAACAACACACACACACACACACACTCTACCACAAACATCACCTCCTTGGAGGCAATAAGCAGTTTTGCTCAAATCTGGCACATCTATATCTTATATTTTCTTATACCTGTGACTACTAACATGGACTGTCCTTGCTGATTAAAGAAATACAGAGCTAAAGGGTTTTAGACAATCCCGCTACCAAAGGAACTGCTGAAGTCAATCCTCAATTTTAAGGAAATCATTAGAACAGATCCTCAGATTATGACCAAAAATTCTTTCATTTATGGCAAACATTTGTCACATAAGTTGTACTGAATCAGAAAAAAATAAGTTAGACCATCAACTGCATCAGCAACCAATTTTAAACACCACACCAAGTTGAAGCACCTAGCTAGTGATTGATGATAAGAAGTAATCACTAACAAAGGGTACAATCATGCAACAAACCAACAACTGGGACACTCCTATAGAGCTGAATTACATTTATAAACTGATCTGTTTTGAGCTGTTCTGGTTTATGCAACATTGTTTAAATGTTAGAACCCATAAAAAAAAACTCATATTAAAGTAATCTCTCTGTGAAACAAGTGCTCACATAGAGCAATTTAAAAAAAGAAGAAGGAATTTGTTTGAAGTAATCAGGTTTTTTTTAAGTTTAGTTCACTTAATTCAGTTTGAGTGAACCAAACTTTAAAGGCGAGTTTGCTAAAGTGTGAACTTGCACATCACTGGCTATAAAAGTGGTGATAATCTATTCCAAATAAGGCATGGAGACAGCATCATAAACAGTACACAGGCATGTGCTCAGTGTTAACTGCATGTCCAGGTGCACCCCAAGAGTAATGGGTGTCCAGCTGCTAATGGCAGAAATGAGCATATGGGTCTCCTCAAGAGCTATGGCTGCAGATAAAGTGTGCAGCCAATGGCTTTGCTCCCAAAAAATACTTTTTAGAGGTAGACAGTGAGATTCTTCAGCACAGGGGCTAGAAGTCTGCAATTGCAATCACTACCCACCTATGTTAAAGAGGGCAAACAGAAGCAGGTTCCTATGAAACAAGCAGACATCCAAGTCTGGCTGCTTCACTTCACAAAGATGTCAGAAAACTGTGCTGTTAGCTATGCTTCACTGGTTACATAAAAAGGGGCACAAGCACCCATTCTTTCTTTGAGGGATGTTCCGGTGACTAATTTCTTAGCTGATTAAAGGAGGAGGAAGAAAATGAGTGTATGTAAGAAAACCTTAAAATAGTCCAATCTGCGTATTATTATTAGAAAGCATTCTGCAAACAAATATTACAGGCAAAATGCAATGTATAATGTAACTGTTGATCACGTATGGTACAAAATATGCTGCACACAACACTGCATGCACACAGTGTGATGACCTGGAAGTCCCGAGGTCAAAATGGAATACGCCCCCATGGGTAGTTGAGAATGACAAACTTAACCAACCGGGCATCGCAGTGGTGGACAAGCAGAGAAAGAAAGCTGTAGTGATAGACTGCAATACCAAATGTTGGCAACATCAAGAAGAAGGAGCATGAGAAGGGCTGAAAGAAGAGCCAGAGAGGATGTGGTAGGTGAAGGTAATAATGGAATACTCAGGGCAGTCACCCTCAAACTGGAAGAGTGACTCCAGGAATGACATCCAAGATCTCTGTCCAGAATAGCACAGTCCCAGGAACAGCTAAGATACTATGCAGGGCCCTCAAGCTCCCAGGCCTGTCATAGCTCCAAATAAGACCATTTTGTTAAAACCTTAGCTTGTGTTTTTCTGCGCTGATTGGTAATATTTATATGCAAAATATAGAGTTTACCTTATGCCTGCGCTAATACCCTGTCTTTGTTGATGTCAAGTTGATAGTTCAAAGTCTTGGGGGCGTATGTGCCCTTACCTTGTGTGTGAACATCTTTGCCTGTTTGTTTTGGCTGCAAGGTGTTTTTCTGAATTCATTTTCCTGTGGAAAAAAAATCAGTCTAACTAACACAAATTCATATTCATGTAGCACTGAGTTAGTATTCAGAAGTGGTTGATGTGAACTTTGCTGAACTCCATCCTATTGTGTATTCAGCAGCTCAACAGAAGAGCAAGTTGGAAATCTCCTGTGTCTCAGTTAAAGGCTTTATCTCATCCCTTGCCTAGCAACCAGTTATAAAACACACACACCCAAACAGCAATACAAGCACAAGCACACAAACTGAATCAGGCATGCACCTGCAGCCTACACACACACATACACACGCCATTCATGTGCATCCACTCCCCCAGATGTGTAATTGCATACTAAACACACACATACAACTGCATCCCCGTAACCCTTAGTATTTAATTAAGCTCTCAGACCTTAATTAAATGTTGCTGCTTTAATTGAATTAGCCAAGCCAGTCGGATGTAAGGCTGTGTGCTCCACTGGAAGTGTAGCAGTTTCAAAGGGAGCGTCAAACCCCACTGATGCAGCAAAACCAAAAATGATGTCTTTTCTCAAGTACCGTTGGAGTATAAACAATACCTTGTTGCAGGGGCCAATGTGAACTTTGAAACGGAACTTTTCCCCAGGCTTCCCCCAGAGCATTATCCATAAGTCCTTTAGGCACTCTTGCTCTTCATCTTGAAAAGACAGTGGGTACGGGGAAGCTGCTGCTTCTGAGTATCAGCAAATCTCTTGTGCCAGTAAGAAGGTGCAAAATTGTGGCAGGAAAACAAATCATCCGAGAGCTCAAAGAAATTTAGACTCCTATGCAAAATAATGGAAATTCCTTAATCTGCATGTCTTAAGGAAGTAAATGTCAGACCAATTTACTACATAACCCTCTCACCGTAACTGTTGACAACTAACAATGTAAAGCAAATGTGCATTGAATTAGCAACAGTGATCTTTTCCACAGTGGGAAATTTTATTGTTGGTTTGCTAATATTGTTTAGTTTATTGCTTTAATAGTTTCCAACCTTTTTGGTCAAACCTGAATATTCATCCGCTTGCATATGCCTGTTGTTAGAGACATATTCAATTAAGATTTATGAGATTAGTTATTAACCTGCTAATGAAGAACACTAATTACTGCACGGCACTCTCCTAAGCTTTTATCAAGGTGAATTAATTAATGTCAATAAAATGCCAAATAGCTATTTAAAAAACAAACACCTCTAATCACTTCTGAAAGGATTATTGTCCTTTGTTTAAAAAAAAAAAAGCAGCAATATTCTATGAAGCACATATGCTAAAAGTTTGATATTCGTTGTGTATTTGATCAAGAGTCGGTACATCGTAAGGCCAAAGGAAAAGCAAAGTTCTTCCCCGGACCAAATGGCTTTCCTCCCAAATCAAATCAAACTTTCTACACATTTCTGGCAACGTGGATCCTTTCCATTTATCTGTTTTATAAAAAAAAAATACTATTGTGCAAAAATTTTGGAAGTCTTCCTTACAGTTATTTCTTGCTCTCCTTAGACTGCTGTGGGACTTCTTAACACCTCTGCAGGATTCTGTCTGATCCAGCATCACACTGACTACAGCACCTGGCAGCAGGAAGGACTGTGTCTGCTGTGTTTCAGTTGGTTATGTCTGGGTGGGCGAATGCACATTTCTTTTTTACTGTTTTATGTGTTACAAAAAGACACTTGATTATAAAACAAAACACTTGCTTTATTGTTTTCAAATGCAGCTGCTTCGTCCAGGAACAGTAAAGATGGCATACTGACACCTCTTTAATATTATTTTGTGTAATATTATAAACTATAACCAGCAAATCTCCTGCATCCAAGTAAAGCCCAAGTAAAATGTACAGCGCCAAATCACAACAGTCGCCTCAAGGCACTTTATATTGTAAAGTAAAGACCCTACAATAATTACAAAGAAAACCCAACAGTCGAAGTCACCCCCTATGAGCAAGTATTTGGCGACAGTGGGAAGGAAAAACTCCCTTTTAACAGGAAGAAACCAGTCAGCTGATGTAACAATGGTCCTCCTTAGAGAGATTTTGCTAGGGTTAAAAGGGAATTAGTAATAGTAGTGAAGCAGTCATTGAGATAAGAGGCTGTTGAGGTTATTATGCTTAACAGAAAAGTACAGTTGCATATTATCATAGCAGTGATAAAAAAAAAATGAAGCTGTTAAGTAGATGACTCAGGGCTACTGTTTATTTATTTATATATATAAAGAAAACAGAACTGGTCCAAAAATATATTGTCTAAACTCCATTGTTTCAGAAACAGCTTGCGCTTGTGTCCACTGTCCAGTTTTGTCAAGTTCTAGCCAGTGTTACTGGCAAAGCGAGAATTGTGTTCCAGCAAATGGGATAATGTACGGCATAATGATCAGTTGGCTCCAAACACTGTTTGTCTAAGCCCCTTAAAAAAAGAAAAAAACTGTTGTTCACAGACCATAAATCCACTGGTCCACAGTCTGTGGCCATGTGTATGAGTAAACGGGAAGGGACAGTGAACACTGTGTGTGTGTGTGTGTGTGTGTGTGTGTAAAAGCACCAGGGGGACTTTTATGTAGCGCAGTAGCGCACAGCAGCCGCCATGACGGAAACCCCACAGTTGGCCTGGTTGCATCAGCACTAATTCCAGAAGAAGGGTGATAAAAATGACACTGCTGTCATAATTTCACGTTATGCACCAGGCGACCGGCAGCGCAGCCTGTGGCAGATATGAGTGCGTTTCGTCTGGAAAGCGGGGATCAGTGGTGGCCTCGTTCTGGCCCATTTGTGCTTAGTCAAGGCAGGTATTTGACACCACGGGGAGTCCAAGCCAGATATGTGACACGTGGATTCCTAGACTAGTGGAGCACATACATCCTAGTTAGGCCAGTAATATAGTACATTCTTTCTGCTCTACTAGTTAGCTTTAATTTTAGTGTCTTAATAAAAAAAACTGAAAAAAAACCCCCACTATAACCTCTTTTTAATAAAGAGACTTTGTGACAGTATTTAAGCATTTGTGATAGCCTATAGTAATAATTCAGATATTGTGATTCAGTTGAGCACAATAGGAAAAAATAGGAAAAAAACTACTTTGAACTTTGAATGGATCAGTTAAACACACTGTTTATTTACTAGAGAATTTCGTTCACCCTCCTGCAATGATGCACAGCTGAGAAAGTATATGGTACATCAAAACAGATTAAAAAAAAATAGAGACCACATTTAAAAGTTTTTAATACCCTGATAAATCTCCCTGACAAGCTTTAAATGGAGTTTCGCCCACATGTCAAGTGACATTTATATAGCTATGTAACTGCGGCAAAATCATTTAATAAATGGAGGGGGGCATCCCTGCAGACTTGAATACCTCCTCAGGGTTCTAGAGACTAAGTGGTGCTTCAGGATGAGCTTTGTCTGCAATTTATCTAGTCAGGACTTCAACTAATGCAGTCTCCAACTGTGGCAGTTCTTTTATCTCACTTAAAATCCTGACTTGCACTGATGGCCGTTTCCACAAATGTATTTTTGTGCTGATCTATAAGCATTTGGTATGGCTTCGAAGTTCAAACCGTACAATAGTAGAAGCAATTTGTAAACCTCTCGCTTAACCATTTCAATTTAATTCACTTCTTTACTGAAACCCAGGAAAAAAATTAGGGCAATTCTTTTGGAAAAAACTGCCCTAATAATTTCCTATTTTATTTTTTTGATTAAAGCTGAAAAAACAGTAAAGCATAATTATTCTTTGATTAAGGTGCCAAAATTATTGACTTGAATATCCTACGCTGTGTATATCTTAACAAAAACCTGTAAGAGCCTATATTAAAATAACAATGTACACCTGACAATGAAAATTAAATTCAAAATAGTGCCTCAATAAAAAAGCGACTATCATTTGAAAACTGACATAAAAATGGAAGCAGCGTTTGTCATTTAATTTTCAAAGACTCGAGTGCTCTCGACTGGACTACATTCAGTTGCAAAAGGCGAAAACACTCCTTCAGTTAAATGCATTTAGATTTACATGTCACAGGAATCCAAAAGAAAAGGCCGTTTTTAACAGTTCAAAAATGAAAATGATATTTGACATTTTACTTAACATTCTCAGTACTTGTCAGTAGTCAGTAAGTCAAACAGTGCTCCCACTGCATTCACATGTCACCACACTCCTTTCACCTCAGTCCTTCCATCAAGGTGGGCTTCTGCTTATTTCTTTAGAGACTCAGTTCATTAAGATTTACAGTGTCTGCCTGGTTAAAGTGTCATCCATGCCAACCTTTTCTCTGTCACTGAGGTTATGGCAACGGCTTGGAAGTGTGTAAGAAATAACCACTTTGGCTGGTCGGCTTGATATCTGGAGCGCACATCTCCACATACAGCAACCTTGTACAACTTGTGCTACTATCTAAATACTACAACTACATCCTCTTAATGTTTTTTGTTGGTACTTCTCCGTGTTCTCATGCTCTGCTGGCTTACACACCTGCAACTGATCTCCACTCACCCCCTGCTCATAAGCATCGGCTCCTCCTGGGCTATACTATGGAGCAAATTCAACCCACCTCAGGTATCTTTATCTTATCTGGCTCCACTTACACTGGCAGTCGGATAAGTGATCACACATTATCAACTCACTAAATGAATCCAGGGTTTCCCCTCGCATGTTCACATGAAAGGGGTGAGGTTGGCAGCATCGCACCCATCACAAACATGCATACGTGTACTGGCAGCAGAGCAACTGATTTTACAAAGAAAGATTACAGACTACACATAATAAAGACTCAAAGCAACAAAATGCAAATCAGCGAGTTTGTGTGAGATGAAGAGCATGAAGATGAAGAGAAAAAAATCAGGGAATAAAGTTATATTTCTACATTTCTTACTGACGCTCATCGGACACTACTGTTATAAAAGGTATATGTATATCTGTATGTATGTGTGTATGTACATATTTAGATAGTAGCACAAGTTGTACAAGGTTGTGTATGTACACACATACATATATATGTATGTATATATATATATATATATATATGTGTGTGTGTATGTATGTGTACATGTATGTGTATGTGTGTATCTATATACTGTATATTCTTTTTCTTCCAAACATGCACATAAAGTCTATAGGTATACTTTGTTTTTTTATTTCTTATTGCAATCTAATTGCACTATGTAAATCTTGTGTTTAGAAGAAAATTATTATTATTTTATTTT
>VOQJ01035524.1:7076-18194 GCA_015052665.1 Apistogramma diplotaenia | reverse complement strand
CAACAAAATGCAAATCAGCGAGTTTGTGTGAGATGAAGAGCATGAAGATGAAGAGAAAAAAATCAGGGAATAAAGTTATATTTCTACATTTCTTACTGACGCTCATCGGACACTACTGTTATAAAAGGTATATGGGGAGGCAGTGGCGCTGTAGGTGGGCGCTTGCCTTGCAACCGGAAGGTTGCTGGTTCGAGTCCCCATCTGAGCACATGCTGTCGTGTGTCCCTGGGCAAGACACTTAACCCCACGTTGCCTGGTGTGAATGTGGTTGTGTGAATGGTGACGGTGGTGGTCAGAGGGGCCGTAGGCGCAAAACTGGCAGCCACGCCTCTGTCAGACTGCCCCAGGGCAGCTGTGGCTACATTAGTAGCTCACCACCACCAAGTATGATTGTGGAGTGAAAGAATGATGCACGAAATTGTAAGCGCTTTGAGTTCTCAGAAATAAAGCGCTATATAAGACTAATGCATTATTATATGTATGTATGTGTGTATGTACATATTTAGATAGTAGCAGAAGTTGTACAAGGTTGCTGTATGTATATATGTGTGTATGTACATACATACATATATATGTATGTATATATATATATATGTATGTGTACATGTATGTGTATGTGTGTATCTATATATATTCTTTTTCTTCCAAACATGCACATAATGTCTATAGGTATACTTTTTTTATTTTATTTCTTATTGCAATCTAATTGCACTATGTAAATCTTGTGTTTTGAAGAAAATTATTATTATTTTATTTTGTATATATTGCTCTAACATTCTTTAACTCTGTATAAACCTCTGGGTGCTGGAACACACGAATTTCCCCATTGTGGGACAATAAAGGCTGTTCTTATGTCTTCTTCATATCTGCATTGTTTTTGGAAAATATATATACTTTAAATTGGATTATTACATGATCAAGTTAACACTTCAGGATAACTCACGTCACAGGCTTTGCTGGTGGTTTGAAATTGGCTTTTTGTTTCTTGTTCATGTTTACACTATCATTTGGTTTTCACGTAAAATATTTTGACTGTAGTTATAGTTAACTCCAGCCAAATATAGCCAGATGTATTTATGTTAGCATTAACAATCCATTCCAGCTAAACAATTCTCTGATTTCACTTGTATTATAAAGCCAGTATTTCAAAGCCCAAATTAAATCTTTGTGACAATCGCTCATCTGCCTTTTTCTGCTGTTTCTTCGTGGATTTTTTTATTTTTTTTATTTTTTTGGTGTGTGTGTGCGTGTTCCATCTCTTTATGCCCCCAAATACACTTCATTCCAGGCACTGCTAACACTGAAGGGGAACAGCATTTCTGGCATATGCTGCTACTCTTTGTAATTACTCCTGCCTGGATCTTGAAGTATCTTTACTTGATGTTTAAATGACGGAAAGTCTGTAATTTCACTTAATTAGAGACAAAGCAAGCATTAAAAGGATCATTTATCTCTCACTGTCTCATTTTCCAAAAATGACACAGGACAGTCAACAGCCAAGATTAAATATCAACTCATTTATATTTCATTTTTTTCTTTGTCTGATGATTCTTTCTTAATCATGTCTCCTGGCACCAGTGAGCTCTGGTGTTCATTACACTTGCCAAACCTTGACACAAAGTCGGCTGATTCTTTCTTAACTTTTCTCTTCTCTTTCGTTTTAACTTTTTTAGAAGAGGGCCTGATCTCATCTCCGATGTGGGGCCCGTGTTTTCATTAGCTGACTGAATGCAATAATGACAACAACAGACAAGGCCAAAATAACACCGCAATTAAGTTCTTGAAACAGCAAGGGGAGCGAGTGGGAGGATCGAATGATGATTTGGCTACAAATCCTGTCTGTACTGGAAGTGAATTGGAGTGTATGAATTCCAAGTGAGATTTAGCAGCCCACAAATTCTTCTTCATCTTGCGCTTCATTATTCTTTTTCTTAAAATCTTGCATTTTCACTCCATTGTTTTTCTTTTTTTTCCTTCCCCTCCTTTTAAACCTCCTATTGTTTCCCCGCTCTCCACACTCCTTCCCTTTGTTAGTCATCAAGCTCACATTTTTCCTCCCTCTTTGCCACAGGCTGTATTACTGTTGCTCCATGCACTCTTTTACCTCTCTCCCATGCGTGTCATTCCATCTCCTCTGTTACCAGCCAGCAACTCTGTCCAGATTTCAGTGAAGCAGCGGGTTCCAAAATACAGTATTTACCAGGACAAACACAAAATCAATACCCACCCAATGCAAACACAGCACACAGGCAGTTCTGCAGATCTGCCAATGACACCAGCTCATGCCCCGCAACTGAGTTTAGTGATTAGAGAGCTAAAAAAAAAGAAAAACACCATTTGTTTCTATCAGTTCCATCAGAAATGCTTTACTCACTGTACTCGAAAAACACATAATATATTCCTTTTAATACAAAACTGCATGACTGCTGCTTTTTAAAAAATGACCTCTTGTTGTTCAGTGCATTCAGAATCAAAAGGAAACTAAAAGATATAAGCTGGTAACTGAAAGTACACTCTCAGTTTGGGCCAAGTTTTAGCCGTTAGATGTCTTCACATTTGTCTCTAGAATATTTTGGTATACAGAGGAGTTCTTGCCTGGCTCAATGGCTGCCAGGTGGCCAAGTCCTGTGGCTGTAAAACAAGCCCAAACCCCCTCCACCACTGTGCTTGACAGTTGGTATGAGGTGTCTGTGCTCATGTGCTGTGTTTTGTTTTCATCAGACATGGTGCTGTGCATTATGAGCAAACATCTCCACTTGGTCTCGTCTGCCCAAAGGACATTATTCTGGAAGTCTTGTGGTTTGTTCAGATGCAACTTTGCAAACTTAATCTGTGCTGCCATGTTGTTTTAGAGGGAAGAGGCTTTCTTCTGGCAACCCTTCCAAACAAGTCGTGCTTGTTCGGTCTTTTTCTAATTGTGCTGTCATAAACTTTAATGTTAAACACGCTAACTGAGGCCTGTAGAGCCTGAGATGTAGCTCTTGGGTGTTTTGCAGTTTCTCTCAGTCAGCATTGTTGACCTTGGAGTGAATTTGCTGGGACCTCCACTCCATATAAATGTCCTTATCCCTTCCCAGATGTTGATGAGCAGCAACAGTTGCTTCTCTAAAATCACAGATGATGTCTTTCCTCCTGTGTTAACACACCAGCAAACTACCAAAACTTCTCCTTTTATAGAAGAAAACGTGCTGATTATTAGTTCATCGAGCACATCTGATTAGCAGCACATAGCTGCTACTCACACTGTTTATTTCCTACGAAAGCAGCAATGTGTACTTCATTTGTCCCACACTGTGTACATGTTTTTGGCTTAATTATTGTTAAATAAATAATGTCACAGTGTAATATGTCATGTTTTGTCGTTCATCTGAGGTTGCATTTACATAATTTTAACACCTGCTGTGGATCTGATTATTTTATCATGTCCTGATACATAAAACCCTAGAATTAAAAGAGGGTGAACTTTCTTTTTACCATGAAGAAAGAAACTATGTTTAATATCAAATATATAAAATATCAATCTACACTGGCTGTCTGCAAAGTCCCTCTAACACAATGCTTCTCAATTATTTTCTGTCATGCCTGGTCTTCCACCCCTCCCCAGGGAGAAAAAAAACGTTCACGCCCCCCCCCCGGCCTGCTTCCGGTCACGCCCCCTACTTCCGCTTAACCCTCTTAATTGGCGGAGAAAGCAAAATGTTAAAAAAGTAACTTACATGGCCAAATTGCACTATATTTTTAACGACATTTCAGGGCCGGAAGCAGGGGGCTTGGCCAGAAGTGGCTCGCGGGAGAGCTGCGCAAACTCTGACAATGAGCGCGCCACCGCCACCTACTGTAGTGGATGTGCAATTACACCTTATTCTACTACGGAAAAAAATAAAAATAAAAAATCATGTTCCCCGTGGTCAGACGCGCTCCCCCCCTTGCAGCACACCATGCCCCCCATGGGGGGCGCGCCCCACTATTTGAGAAGCACTGCTCTAACGCCCCTTAAATGAGATTGCACTTACTTAACCCAAACTCACAAATTCAACAGCTTCCATAGACCACCTAAACCTGCAGCATTCTCTCCTCCCTTCAACCAGCCATTTTTTCCTGTAAAAATTTAACTCAAGCTCCTTTGCTACCCTCACTGTTGCCTTCTCCACATGCAACAGTCAATACTTCATTGATACTTCAGCTCCAGCATTGTGAAGCCAGAACATCCGTGGGGGCCCAGAGCGAATAAAATGTGCCTGTTTAGTGTTTCTCCAGCTGGGCTGATCTGAAGCGACAGAAATTTAACCAACAGCCAGAGAGTCTCTCAGGAGACAAGAGGCTACAGATGTCGGCAGCACCACCATCGCTGCAGCTGTTGAAATTATCTGGATGAAAATGGCACTAATCTGCTACCCTTCATGGGGACTTCACACCGATTTGGGGACATAAAAGGAAATAACACGCGTTCCTCTTCTCACAGAAGGAGGAATGATAGAAGAACGCAACACAGAGGAAGGTGAAAAGGGTAGAAATTGAGGGAGGCAGATGAGTAGAGAGAACAGACATAATAGCATGATCTCGCCTGCCGTTCCCAAAAAGGCAAACTGATTTCCCAAAATTGCTGTATTGTTAGTGTTCCACCTGATGTGTGTTTGCACACGCTGGCAAGTGCAGCTACGCAAACCCACACACACCTCTCAGCATAAAGAACGAGAAGCTTTCAGACACACTCTCCTGGGAAAGCATGTCAACTAAATCATTTTTCTCATCACCTAAAACTGATTTTTCCAGGCTGGCGTGCAAGCTGATGTAGCAAAATTTCTACTGTAAGTAGGACACAAAGCTGAAGCCTGAACTCAATTCTTGGTGTTTTGTTACCTCAACAATCACATGGTTTGCTTACACAATACACACAATGGATCATATTTCATAATTATGTGGGAGGCGCATTATAAATCTTGCCCTATTATGCTATGTGACTCTTTACATTCCTTAGGCTAAACACTCTTGTTGGATAGCATCTCACTGTCATGGTTTATCATTCTGGTTCAGGTGTAGTATATTTCCTCACGTATAAAAACTTAAACCGTGAGTTGACACAGAAAATGATTTGACAGAAAATCTGGCAACAAACATCAATAAATGCCAGGCATCACATATTTATGAATAATATTTAATCTCCCTAAACTCTGGAGCTATATGGTGTATTATTGCAAAATGTCATCTTGCTTTTCAATAGCTCATCAGCATGAATGGAGGAAGTGTGTCATCATGTATGCTTTCAATGGCTTTCTCCCAGAAGACCACAGCTCTCCCACTCTCTTTCTCTGTCTCTCTCGCTCTCAGGCTGGCTGACATTTAGACTGGAGTGAAGGCAGGAGAGGGAGAGGAAGTTAAAGAAAGGATTCTCCCCTGAAAAGGGACAGAAAAAGCCTTCGCTACCCTCCGAGGGCTCAACCCGGTCAACCCCATCTTAAATCAAAACGGTCGAAGCTCCTCAGCCATTCACAGGAGGAGCATTTTAAAACCACGGGAGAAGCAGTAGGTCTTTGTTATGTATGCAAGAAACAGTCAAAATAAATGGCAGGTTATGGGAAATTATACGCACTTGAAATATAAAGTACTCTGCATGACTGCGGCTTAGAGTATCGTGTGCGTGTGTGTGTTTTCACACTCATTTAAGCGGTGAAATATCAGCACAGTTTTGTTGTCCGAGCTGGCTCGAGCCCTCATCTTTTCAATGTCGCAATGCTGTAGTTCCAATAAATCACAGCGAAAAGTAAACAGCACATATCTATCAGTCTCCTATTTTTCTTGGGTCAACAAAGAGAAAAGTAAATGTAAAAAGGCAAGTTGCAAATCTAAGACAAATCAGAGTAATTAAAATTGGGCCAAAGTCACGCAGCCTAGAGACCAGTTGGTGATTGCCTGGCAACCACCAACTATGGGTGACAGCAGCAATCTGCTAGCGACAAAAGCAATCGCAAGGAGGTTCTCTGTGCTGCACTGTATACCTCTTTGTGATCAGGCTCACCGAGTGACAACCAGCAACCACTCACCAACCAATTGGGGATTATACATTTTTACCTAGCAACCGGAGATTCATGGGGGTCTCTAGGCATGAGTGACAGAGGTAGTTCAGGTGCTGACACAGTTAATGTTTTAAGTATGTAGCCACATCTCCTTGTTTTGGCTGTTTCATTTTTGCCTGTTCTCCCCTACTAAGACAGTTAACTTGGGACACAGCAACTCTTATCTTCACATGAGCTAGCTTATCTTAGCCTCAGAAAGCTAAATCCATGTAACAAGATAAAGTAATAAACTCATAGCCAAGGTACCCCCTTTTCCCAGTTGGTTACAATTTGGTTTTAACAAAAGGTGATAGCTATAAACTCAAACTGAAGACAACACTTTGACTGCCACACGAAGAAAATGAAGGGACACCTTGTGAATTCTGTGATTTGAAAACAGACTGAATAAAGCCTGAGATTTACTTTTAAACGTTTCAGATGGGGGTTTTTTTTTTTCAGAAAGCCCACAGTGGGTCTGCATGAAAACAAGATACTTGGCAAAAAGGTGTAAGCAAGAAGAGACGGGGAAAGTGCTTAGAGCTCTGAAAAAATACACGCGTAATCACCGTACGAGCTCATTTTTATCAGACGAATCAAGAGGACTGACTTCAACAGAGTGGCTTTAGAGGAAATGGGTTTCCTCTGATTGCAGCTCTACAGCACGCCTATAGATATAGATATGCTTTGCGGGAGCTTGAGGGTGACACATGAGGCTGGATGATGATATCTCATGTAAGTTCTCCAAAATACAGGAGAAAAAAAGAATGCTAGCAAGGTTGCAAAAGCTCAAAACACTTCCATTTTTGTCACAGAACATCAACAATCTCCCCAATGAAGATGTAACAGATTTCAATAAGATGATTCAGCACTTTTCCAAAGACATCGAGTCCCCTGTAGGCACATTACACTGGATATAAAGTGTGTGTCATGTGCATGTGCAGAAATGTCAAAAAGTTTTAACAGGCTTCTTGGCTCGCAGGGCCTAAAACCAGTACTGGGTCTCTTGCACAGCCACTCCTGCTGGCTTTCTTTCCATCCATCCATCTTTCTGCCTCACTGCATGTTCTCTCCCTCCTTCTTCTCATGCTTCACTCCTCACCCTTTTCTGCTTCACTCCCATCTTCCATCTTTCAGTGTCCTCCCAACATCCCGCCCTCCACAGCCGAGAGACATCCAGCTTCTCATAACTCTTCATTAGAGCATTCCCAGGGATCCGCGGCTGCATCGTGTAACAGTGCAAAGTCCGACAGCGACCAGAGAGAGAGAGAACCGAGCCCCAGAGACAATTAGCTCAGCCTGGAAAATAACATCATACTCCAGTCCAAAGTCTCTCTGTGTGTGGGTGCCAGCAGAAGGGTTGAAGCTGGCTTTGATTAGGGCCCCATATAGAAAACACGCTCCAAGTACTGACTTGCCAGAGTACTTAATGACGTATAATCAGCACAAAAATGTGCCTATATTTCTGAGTTAGCAATAGGACTCTTCTGGACACAGCAGAGGTATCATTGCTACACATGTACACTGATCCACATAAAGCTACATGACACTGTCAGCATACTGAACGTCTTCCTTTAGCTTATTAGGACTGACGTGCATTTAGGTCCATAAGTATTTGGACACTTACACATTTGTAGTAGTTTTGCCTCTGCACGCCACCACAGTGGGTTTTAAATCAAACAATCAAAATGCATCTGAAGTGCAGACTTTCAGCTTTAGCTCGTACTGCATTAACTGTTTAGGAATCACCAGTCACCAAATATAAGCTCAACACTTGGAATCCAGATATTTCATCTCCTTAATGTGTTAAGAGACCTGGCCACAAAACCGCTTGAATTAAATTTTAAATTGAATGTTTTATTTAAAACCCTCTATGGTGGTGAAATTACACAAAAATGTGTCACCATGCCAAAAGCTAGTGCACAGACCCAACTCTATTTCCATGATTGCCTTGATGATTTTTACTTTACCTGCATGATCTTAAACAAATGAAAAAGCTTTTTTATTAGAAGAGTTTTAAAGGAAGCAGACTAACAGCAGGTTCTCCCGTCTATACTGCTTCACATCACGGTCATATGCCATATAAGTATGACACATGGGAGCACGCCTGTGACCCATCAACAACCAAGGAGACCAAAGCGACACAGCGGACAAATAATTCCTTGTCACTCTGACAAGGCCTGCTGAGTGTGTGTGAGTGTTAGACATGTTAGAAAGCATCAGGTGTCCTAAGGGGTAATTCCATGGACAGAAATAGAAGGAATGGGGAAATTCCACTGTAGACTCCATTGCACACAAGTGAAAACCACATACACATTAAAACTGATTAGTTTATCATTTTCAGAATGCCAATATCACCCACGTAGGAATTCCCCACCCTGCGGCAATGAAGGCCTCTTTTGTGATCAAAGATTATATGTGACCGAATCTGTCATTAATACTCTGCCGATGTCGTGGTTTTCACTCTTATCTGTGTCCGCACACCCTCTCATTCAGCTGGTTTCATGTGCAGAGACATGTCTTTCTGCGAGCCGCTTTACTTCAAACTGAAATTCTGCCAATTCTATACTGCAAATATATCCACTGAACTCCATCTCAGTAACACTGGATTCCGACTGCATGCTTTTCTGTTTCTTCATGAAAGCTTTATGCTTGCCTGCAATGACTTACAGTACCTCGCCACCGCTGAATGCCCTTGTCCTTGTCAAGATCCAGGCTACATCCATGTCCACCCAGAGTCATTTACAGTATGTGGAGATGACTTTGAAGGGATAATAAAAGGAATTTATCTAAGTATATAAATTTGCCTATAACTGTCACAAAGTTGAAGTCATGCACACACACACACACATACTTTTTTTAGCACAGAAGATCACAGTGGATGCCTAAGATTCAGCATCTGAAAGCAAATTGTGGCGACTGTCTTCCTCTCTCCTGGGTTCAGAACACTGTGATCAGTTACATCAAGGCCTTGTGGATGTAAAATATCACCACACGTTTTCATGAAATGCTGTCATAAATATCATATTACACTAAAAACACGTTTTATTGAGGTCACCTCATCCAGGAGTCCAAAAAAATTCCTTCAAGGTATTCAGAATGGGATGGACAGACTCATGACCCAGCAGCCTAATGTCCTAAACAGTGCTACTTTATTGTTCTGTTTTAGTTTTTAAGTGCCAAACAAAAATCATTTAAAGGGGGTATTTGAAACCCATGTCTCCTAAAGCCAGCTGTGGAACAGCTGAGCATAAACTGCAAAATATAAGGTACAGGTGGCTGACTAATAAACATAATAACCTTAATAAAAGAAATCCAAGAAAAAAGAGAAAATATGTTGCCTCTGCTCAGAGGTAAAATGATGAACAATACAAAGTTTCTCTCCTCACATTTTTCTTCCACGCAGGCAGTTTCCTGACCTCTTAATGCCAAGCCATGTGGCTTTTATAAATCCAGGAGTTATTGCTAGAAAATGTTAATAAAATATTTAAGGTATACCCACAGGAGCCAACAGCATTGTTTACTGAAGTTGGTTTTCGGTGTCGGTGATTACAATATCTAAAGGAGACTTTAAAAGGAGGCTTGGACAAAGAGACGATCTCAGGAGAATCTAATGTCCTAAATATATAAGTTACTGAATAAATGTTCGTCTATAGATGCATACTGCATATCAATGAGAGGCAGAACAGAAATAATAGGAGTTTATACCTTGATGCCTATAATCTGCCCACGTTATTCCATGCGATCAGTCTGTCAACTAAAGGAGAAAAGCTGTAATTAGGTTTCTGAGCACTAAAAACAGAGACTTTAACATCTGAATAAAAGAGACGTGAATCTAGTTTATTAAGTCTTCTTTCTTAACGTCTATCCTCCGAAATCCACTGTGGAATGCAGAGCAATGAGATTTTACAAACTGTCAAATAAGACTCCTTCCCTCCTTATTTCTACCAGTTCTACAGGGTTTAAAAATGCACGTACTTCCTGCAAATGTGAGAAGAAGGATGAAAGCAAGAACCTGAACAATAAGCACTTATCATATAAATTTAGATTTGTGTGTGTGTGTGTGTGTGTGTGTGTGTGTGTGTGTGTGTGTGTGTGTGTGTGTGTGTGTGTGTCTTTGTTTATGAGCAGAGAAACCATGTATGTTGTTCTGCAGCCCAGTGGGCCGAGATGTCCCCGTCCTGACAGCTGACAGGGTGATAGATGGAACTCCCTGTGGACCATATGAGGTGGACCTATGTGTTAATGGGAGATGTCAGGTACATGTGTTTACACCATTACATCTAAAAAATTATTATTATTCAGGAACATTGTAAATGCATTCAGATTGTTATGTATTAAAATGGCTGGAGCCTATCCCAGCTGACACAGGGCGAGAGGCAGGTACACCTGTGCAGGTCACCGGCCTGTCGCAGGGCCAGCATCACCATTTAACCTAGCCCCAGTAAGTGCATGGTGGGAGGAAACCCACGCAGACACGGGGAGAACATGCAGACTCCACACAGGGGGAGGGCCGGAGCCTCCAGCTGTGAGGCAGCAGTGCTAACCACCACACCACTCTGCACGCTGCCCAGGAAATTCAGTGGATTATTAAAATAATCACACTCTATACCCCTACAAAGCTTTATCAGAATTTATTCTAAACCTAAATTATTCTTTCCAAACTTACTTTAAGAAGTTTGTGAGATACAATGCATTTCGCAGTCAACTTGAAAGGAGGGCAAAGGTGAAATATGAAAGTGAGATCAGAGGTCAAATGTGACTTGATATTTGGATGTGAACTATAAAGTGATTTTTAGAATCCCCCATTTACCAGTTTCATTTCCTAAACTCAATTCAGTTTCAGTAAAGTTGTATTTACATAGTGCCAAATTATATTGCAAGGTGAAAATCCTACAATAATTACAGAGAAGACCAAGAGTCTAAACAACCCCCTCTGAGCAAGCACTTGTTGACAGTGGGAAGGAAAAACCTCCAGCAGAAGCAGGCTCTGGGGGGGGGGGGCAGGTGTACGCCATGGTGGGGGGGGGGGGGGGGGGGGGGGGGGGGGCCAAAAAACGGGCTGGGG
>VOQJ01035521.1:0-10608 GCA_015052665.1 Apistogramma diplotaenia | reverse complement strand
TTAATTCAAATAAAGCGCGCACACACAAAGCCAGCCGTTGCATTCATGTAGCCGTCGTCTCACAGATTTCTTCTCAAGGCTGCTTTTTGACATATTTGCTGTTGTGTGTGTGTGTGTGTGTCTATGTCTGTCTGACCCACCTCCACTCTCACCCACATCCCCCCTACACACACACACACACACACGCACACACACGCTTACCCCTGCAGATCACTCTCAGAGCTCATACAGGGTCAGCGCCGACGGGTCGTTTCTCGTGACACTGGCGAGCGGGATGGAGCTGTCGCTAAGCACCGAGCCTCTCCTCCCAGGAGCCGTCGGGGGAGGAGTCAGTCCCACGGCCAGCCGCTGCAACATCAGCCTGCCTGGAGACCACGCTCCAAGCCTCATAGAGTGGAGGCAGAGGAAGGAGCAGAGCAAGACTAACTACAGCACTTATGAACGCAGACTCAGGGTAAAACACTATATCATCTGCCTATTATTACGCCAGCTGTGATAATATATAAAACACAATCCTGCGGCGTCATCAGTACTACACAGAGGCTTTATGCATTAACAACAGGATGCACAAAACTTGACAAATCTCCCAGAATTCCCTGTGAATGGATCAAATAATCAACCAAGCTACATTTGTCCACAGGTGGACGCTGAGTTAAGCTGTGCAGTGTGACCTTTACCCACTGGGACAACAGTATTTTAAAGTGCAAAGTGTTGTGCAACATGGTGGATTTTTTTCTTTCTGAGTGATTGATGATGTCAACAGAGGTGATGATAGGCCATATGACTCGTAACCACTTAGCTGTACTTTCCACAGTTCACACAGTCTACAACACCTCTGCAGCCGCGCAGAAAGCACAAACAGGAGAGAGGGCCATTTTATCTTATGTGCACAAATTAATTAGCATTCCCCAGGAAACCGTTCTCCACTTGTTCACGAGGCAATTTATTGTTTATAATGCAGACCCAGTTTGCTGGAAATGTCACAATTTATCTGAACTAATGAAATCTTTGCTTGCCACTTCATTTATATATTTGCATGTCTATGGCTTCAATCACCATTTATGATGATTATAAAGCTGTGAAATTTTAAAAAAAGGCTTTTCTTTGTCCTCTTATGACTAATTGATATTTTACTCCTTTTCTTTCCAAGGCACATAACAGGAACCTGCTGTCCATAGACTTTGATCAGAGCACCAGAGTAGGGAAGATATACGACGACCACAGGAAGTTCACCCTGCACATCCAGTATGACGAGCTGGGCCGGCCTGTTGTATGGTCACCCAGTAGTAAATATACTGAAGTAAACATCAGCTATTCTGGTGGAGGACTGCTTTCATCCATCCACCGCGGGGAGTGGTCTGAGCGGCTGGAGTACGAGAATGACAGGGTGGCGTCCAGAGCCTGGGTCAACGGCAAGATCTGGAGCTACACATACGCAGACAGAGTAAGAAGAGCGCCATCAAGGCAGACGTGACAGTTTTACTCTCGTCTTTGGTGCCAGCAGAAATCGAACACGTATTATTCACTTTTGTTTCCTGCTGTAGCGCAGCTATCTGAAACCAGTGCTGAGATTAAAAGCGGAATAAAACACCTCGGTTGTGAGAAACGAAAGTAAACAAAAAGAACGAAAAAAGTGAGAGCATACTGAAATCAGTTACAGTGCTATATTAACCAACCATCTTTTCAATGCGTTTGCCTCCGTTCGAGGGGCTTTTTGTTTAAGTTATGAATATCCGTTTGCACACCGACTATTACATCTGCCACAAGTTCAATGGCTGAACAGAGCTTTTAAAGCTGCGCATGCATCTGTGCGACTGCGATGACACACAGTGTCGAGAGACGTGAAATCAGACGGCGTGTTCTTTGTGATCGTTTGCATAACTCGTTTCAAGGTCTGTGAAATAGTTTTTGTGGGAGAAGTCCTTACAGTAAACACTCACCGTCCTCTCACACATCCTTGGACATTATATGCACTGTCTGTAATTTCTCTAATGAAAGAGACTCAAACAATGTGTGTGACTAAGCTGAAAGCTACCAGAAGGTATAATTTCCGCCCTTGAAATTAATTGAAATATTTAATGACATGATATTCAGCCTGAAATATATCTAGTGTCAAGGATTTTGGTGTAAGACAAAATTAGAGTGAAAATGAGCTTATATTACAGAACCATCTAGAAATTAATACCACCTTCTTGTATTATTAATATATTAATATCGTACCTTACAGTTAAATAAAGGCATTAAATAGAACATTGTTTCAGTGCAGTTGAAGCAGTTTGAACAGGGTTTTTTTTCTTTTTTTCTCTTTTTTTGTTTAAGTTGCAATAAACAAAAAAAAAAACCACTGCTGCCTGTAAACCTCAGAGCTCCGATTATGTTTTCTTTTTTTTCCGTTTCGTTTTTTTCAGCGTGTATGTCTGATAATTAAATAGCTTTCAGTGAATAACCGAAGTGGTCTCAAACTAAAACCAAGGTTACTTCTGAAGATGAGACATTTTATTGAGAAGAAAGTTTTTACCCATTGACACTGGAATTTCAACAAAAAAAAGGAAAAAAAATGCAAAAGACATTGAAAGAAAAAAGCCCTGAAACCATCAGAACTGTCTGTGCATCTGTCTGTGTTCTTACAGTCCATTATGCTGCTCCTGCATAGCCAGCGGCGCTACGTCTTTGAGTATGACCAAACAGATCGTCTGGTTGCTGTGACCATGCCCAGCATGGTAAAGCACACCCTGCAGTCGCTGCTGTCTATTGGCTACTACAGGAACATATACACACCCCCCGACAGCCAGGCCTACTTCATCCAGGACTACAGCCTGGACGGGCGCCTGATGAGGACTCAGTACTTGGGAACGGGACGTAGCGTCATCTACAGGTAACCGACACAATGGCGGGATTTTGATTCTGGTTATGCGTTTTGGCTCCGTGCAAAGACATAACACCGAGCGGCTCGATGGAGGCGATATAATTAAAGCACAATCTTAAAATTTAAAAGCATAATTACACAGAGTCTAGCGGACACTGAAATGTGCTGCACACATCCATCTGTCCTTACAGATTACACTGATCCGACTGATTAAAGGTCACATTTTTTATCGTCACACTTTGTCAGACAAACTGATCCGATTTTGATGAAAGTTGGACGACTGACTCAGGCAGCGTTCCTGGCATTTAACGTTTTTAACGCTCACCGCCTGGATGAGGGTACTGTAATAAATGGTCCCATTTTTGAGCGTTGAAAGGCCGTAACTGCCACAGCAGCCGGCCTGCTTTTGATGAAATGTTGAAGGATGATACAACTTAGCGACCCAAAGGATCTTTGTGTTATTAATGTGGCATGGCATGTTTACTTATATTGAGGATTAAATGCAGGTGCAGTTTTTAAAAGAATGCCCCCCCCCACACACACACACACTCACACACACTTTGAACCTAACTTACTACTTGATCATCTATTCAAAAACGCCTTTTTTTTCAGGTATACAGCTGCAGCGCGGCTCTCTGAGGTGGTGTATGACTCCACCCTGGTGACCTTCACTTATGATGAGGCCTCCGGCACAGTCAAAACCATCCACCTCACCCATAACGGCTTCATAAGCTCAATACGATACAGGCAGACAGGTATGTGCTGGTACACCAATGCACTGACAGAAACAAGTTTTGGACATTCACAGCAAAAGGACCTCTCTGGACATAAATCATATTAAGAGCAAAACCCGAAGTATCTGCACTGCCACGAGTATGCGTGATTATGTTTCATGTGCCAGATTTCAGGGCAGTATTGAGTTCTGCAGTTTGGCTTTGACTCAGACAGAGTGCTATTTCATCTGCGACTGACGCAGCCACAGTTAGAAGTTTCAGTAGGGCCAAGTTTGTTCATGTAGAAGAGATTGTGGTCTACCACAGCTGTAAATACAAGACCACCCCCTGGGCTCTAAGCCACGCTGTCTCTTCCTCACCTCCGCAACAAGGCTGCCTGATCAAAGTAAACAAATGAATGCAAAATAATGTGCGGTGAGCTAGGTGTGGACATGCTGCATTTGTGCTGCATGCCTGAACTAACCCTAAAGTTAGCACTTTGCTGGCTTCATATTTGCTCCCACACATGAGAGGAAATAATGAAATCATTGCTGAAGCTGATATAAATAAACAACGATTTCAGTGCTGTAAGAGAAAATGAGTTAGAAGGACAAGGCGCTTTCTTATTGGCAGTGCTATCAACAGTGGCACGCCATCAGTCGGACCCTTTAGCTGTGGCTGCAGATAGAGCGTGTTAGGATATGGCCATTGTTAATGCTGTTCAGCTGTCCCCTTGAGTTCCAGAGTCTGTCCAGGGTCATGGAAAGTGCTCTCATCTTCGCTGCCGGTTCACTTCCCATGGCTTTGTGATTGGCTCGCCACGATCAGGTGTCACTAATCTGCGAGGCGCAGCTGTGTGTGCGTGCGGGAGTGCGCGTCTGCGTGCATGCGTGTGTGTGTTTATCGCTTTGCCCTCACTGTGAATAGACTCTCACCTTCCTTTAACTGATCTCATTTCAGCAGAACAAACGGAGCCTTGGAGAGAGGAGAGATAGTGGTAATTGTCCCTTGAGAAGAGACAAGGAAAAGTATGGCACCAGAAAAAGAGAGACAGGGATATGGAGTGGTAGGCGAGGAAGAAAAAGGAGCAGAAAAGGAGAAGGGGGGAAAGATGACAGCTGGGGAAAATGACAGCTAGAGGAGCGAGATGAACAGACTGCGAGTTCCCCAGGGCTGTAGAAAAGCCTCTACCTCACTCTCAGTACTTCTGCCATTTTCCCATTAGCGCAGGTTTAGAATCAACATTCCACAGAAAATAAAAATAGAAGATGTAATGCTGATCCAGCTCTCTACAGTCTCCAAAGCTAGGCACTTAGTCATTTTAACTGCAATCAGAGTCATCTCAAATAGCAGCGTAATGGTGTTTCATTAGCGGGCCTTTTTCCAAATGGAGGATGAGCTGCAGCAGCTAGCAGCAGATGTGATGAATGGTGTTGTTAAAGATGATGTTCTGACATTAAGGAGCACATTGGCCCATCATGGCTATTGTCTTTAGATTTCATTATCTCTCCATATTAAAGGTCACAACAGGAAATGCCATAGAGGTGTGGGGATAGTTAAGATCGAATGAACTGCACAGTGTGTGTCTCTGCTAACGATGGCGAATTAGTCCTTGATTTGAATTAATTAGGTAGACTTGTACGGGTCGGTGTGATGGCTCGTTGTAAAGGACTATATGTGGAAATGTATGCGTGCGCTGTGTGCATAGTTCACGTCCACGTATGTTTCTGAAACGGTGTTAATAGATTTCTAACACGAATCTGATTCCACTGCGTAGGTCCCCTGACAAGTCGTCAAATCTTCCGCTTCAGCGAAGAAGGCTTGGTCAACGCCAGGTTTGACTACAGCTACAACAACTTTAGAGTCACCAGCATGCAGGCCGTCATCAATGAGACCCCTCTGCCCATTGATCTGTACCGTTATGTCGATGTATCGGGACGGGTCGAGCAGTTTGGCAAATTCAGCGTCATCTTCTATGACCTCAACCAGGTAGGCGGCTACATTACACCGTTATGTTAGCCAGTAGTCTTGCCTAAATGTGTGTATTTAAGGGTGTTTTAAAACTGCACTAAAACAGTAGTTTTTTACATTTAAAAAGTAATCAAATGAGTTGGTGCAGTTTAAAGTTTAGCGTTGCTCTCAAGTGAACAAATAAAACGAATCACTGACGTAATATGTGGGTGTCTAGGTGATCACCACCCATCTGATGAAGCACACCAAGGTATTCAACTCCTACGGCCAGGTGGTAGAGGTCCAGTATGAAATCCTCAAGTCCATTGCCTACTGGATGACAATTCAGTACGACTCGGCTGGACGCACAACCACCTGTGACATCAGAGTGGGCGTGGACAGCAACGTGACCCGCTACACTTATGAGTACGATGCAGACAGCCAGCTGCAAAGTGCCTCGGTCAACGAGCGGCCTCAGTGGCGTTACAGTTACGACCTCAATGGAAATATTAACCTACTTAGCCACGGGACCAGTGCAAGGTAAGTTGGCGCCTGCTATGTGCATGTATTTTATAGTAGCAACTAAATCAAAAGACGTGAATTGCCTGTTTGCTTTTTAGGCTCCTTTAAACTGCTCACTGCTGTTTCACAAGTGGAAGCTGCTTTGCGGCCCATCAACACCGGTTTCACCTTTTGATTCTGTCTCACTTAATCTGTGTTGTCCGTTGACATTAACGCCTTCTTTATCCTTTCTGTTGGTGCTCCCCCCACCTCCAGCTTTTCAAGTTTGCTCATGAATTTGCAGGAAGGTGTTTGAACCCTGCTGACAAATCAAACTGACTGCAGATGCACCCGAATGAACTATAAAATGAACGGACGCAAAATGTTGGCACATATAGAGGTTAAATTGACCGCACGCTTTCATTTTTTAACTGATATCATAAACCAAAATGTTGAATATGTCCAACATTTTGGTTTGTGAGCATCAACAAAACCAATAATGCGCTTCAGCTGTAGTTTGTGTACAGTAAACATCACACCTGTCATGACCTGTTTAACTCCAGGCTCACGCCGCTGCGCTACGACCAGAGAGACCGCATCACGCACCTCGGCGAGCTACAGTACAGCGTTGATGATGACGGCTTCCTCCGCCAGCGAGCGAATGACCTGTTTGAGTACAACTCCAATGGCCTGCTGACCCGCGTCGTCAACCGCGTGACCGAGCGCAGCGTGTGGTACCGCTACGATGGACTGGGCCGCCGCGTGGCCACCAAGAACAGCCAGGGCGAGCAGCTGCAGTTCTTTTATGCTGATCTGTCACACCCCACCAGGGTCAGTCACTTGTACAACCACACCAGCAATCTGATCACGTCGCTGTACTACGACCTTCAGGGCCATCTCATCGCCATGGAGCTGAGCAGCGGAGAGGAGTACTATGTGGCCTGCGACAGCGTGGGGAGCCCGAGGGCGGTTTTCTCTAGTAAGGGGCGGCTGGTCAAAGAGATCCTCTACACCCCCTATGGAGAGGTTTACCAGGACACCAACCCAGACTTCCAGCTTGTCATCGGCTTCCACGGCGGCTTGTACGATCCTTTCACACGTTTAGTCCATTTGGGCAGGCGGGACTATGACACGCTAGCAGGTCGATGGACTTCGCCAAATCATGAACTGTGGGGGGAACTGAGCAAGGAGCCGAAGCCCTTTAACTTGTACGCTTTCAAGAATAACTGCCCGGTCGGGAGGGTGGAAGAGGTGACGAAGTTTACAACAGGTGAGCATCACCTGTGTTCACGCACACACACGCACACACATCATCTCCAACTCAAAAGTGAATTACTGACTGACTGACAGAAACTGAGTGAGACAGACAGATATTTCAGTCAGTGACACCTACTCCTACACACGCACCTACAGGGGAAACATCTGCCATAAAGAATGAGTGAAGAGGCCACACAGCTAACCACAGGTGTGCTGTGTTTCACAGACGTGACGCTGTGACAGACGGAATTTACTGGCAACAGAAAGGACAGCCATGCCTGTGATCACATTGTTTTTTAACAGAGTCGGTTGTGTTTTCTTCCCTCTGCCTGTCAAGAACATACTGTTTCCCCGAGAGACAGAATAGAAACTGAAACGAGGGAAAGAGATGGAATAGGAGAGTAGAAGATGAATACAGGATGTCAGTGGGGGCGTCTGTCCTTCTGCTTAATAGAACATTCATTTGGCCTGTCACGTTTCCCTGCAGCAGGATTGTTTGTTACAGAAGGAATGTGTTCGCGAGGGGAAACACCGGCCGAGCCATCCCTGCTCGTACATTGTGTGGTTTCCCATGCAAGGCGTTGTTTCCCTGGCCTTGTGACTTTCTGTTTGCGTTGCAGGATACACATTCAATTCGAACTTTCTATCCCCTTGCAATTTTCTCTCCTTCTGAACAGACATCGGCAGCTGGCTGCAGCTGTTTGGCTTTCAGCTTCATAATGTCGTCCCGGGTTTTCCGAAGCCTGAAGTGGGAAGAATGGAACAAACATACGAACTGATGAAAGCGCCGGCCAGGATGCAGGACTGGGACTCCAGCAAGGTGAGTGTCACGCCGCTGCCGCACCTCGTCCTTGTGGTAACTCCTTTAGGGTTCCACTCGATATATTCGAAACACATGTGTAGAATTTTTGAAGGCACCAGCGTCTCTTTGCTGTCATGGTGCCCAGCAGAGTGCAGCGTCTCAGTGCTGTTTGGATGGAATTCCGCAGAAAAACATTTGAAACAGTGTATTTTAATTAACAAGTTGTGCCTTGCATATTCTTTTTGCAACTCACATTTATGCTTGTGATTAATGCTTTCATAATTACTCTTTATCTAATTCATTTAACACTTTGGGTTTTTATGTGAGTGGAGGCCAAGAGTCCTCCACAGAAGCACGAAGACCCAAATTACCTGTTAATTATCTGCCATTTTTGTGACCTTAGTGATTCTTTCTAATCGGTAATATGGCTGAAATCAACTGTGTTGATTATGAGAAGGTTCTCCAGAATGAGCAGGAGCACTGAAATGATTAGGTGATTTGGCAGTTAGTTCATAGATTGATTGGTTGTCATTAAGGTAAATTCCCTCAAGTATTTCGTGGTTCCACTGTCTTACATGCACATTAAATGCAATGTCTTTATTTCCTTTATTGACTGCGGTTTTTTGTTTTCGAGTCACGAATTTGGTAGCATTTAGGTTTTATGTGAAAGTGGAACACAGCACGGTTAGGGCGCTGTCACCTCGCCAGTGACAAGTTTTTGCGAGCCTGACTGCGGGTTCAAAGATGGGGCATCTCCTTCCTGTTCATACGTGTCTCCTGCAGCCCAAACACAAACATGTTGGGTTAACTAAAGTGGTCGCTGTAAATGGGCGTATGCTCTAAAAACATGCAGCGTAAAATATGTCATTGCAAGCTCTGTAGTAAATGGGTCCCTCTTCTTTTTCTCTAGCTGGTTTTGGGAATCCAGTGTGAGCTGCGGAGACAGCTGAGGAGTTTCATCTCCCTGGAGAGGCTACCTCTGGTCTCACAGCCTGTGGGCTCCAGTTGCCACAGACCAACGCGCCCGCCTCCCTTCGGCTCCCGACCCTCCATCCTCGGCCCCAGCATCCGCTTTGCAGTCTCCCACGGTCGAGTGAGTGCAGAAGTCATCGGAGTGGCCAGCGAGGACAGCCGCCGAGTTGCAGCCATTTTGAATGGCGCCATCCACCTCACCGGGCTGAGCTTCACTGTGCACGGCTGCGACACCCACCACTTCCTCCAGTCACGTCCGATCGAGGAAGACCTCGCCCTGGGGTTAGGAGTCGGGGGCCGTGTCCTGGAGAGCGGCGTGAACGTGAGCGTGTCTCAAATGAGCGCCACGGTGAGCGGCAGGACTCGACGGTTCGCCGATATCACTCTCCAGCAGGGGTCTTTGTGCCTGTGTGTGCGTTACGGCGGGAACGAGGAGGAGGAGAGGGCGCGGGTGAGGGAGGAGGCGAGGAAGAGAGCAGTGGAGGGAGCGTGGGAGAAGGAGAGGAAAAGGGTGGAAATGGGAGATGCGGGGAGCAGGGCATGGAGCGAGGCGGAGAAGCAGCAACTGCTGTCCGGAGGACGCATTCAGGGTTACGACGGCTACTACTCCCTGCCTATAGAGCAGCAGCCGGAGCTGTCTGACTGCCCCTCCAACATCCACTTTATGACACTGAGCGAGGTGGGGGGCAGGTAACAGAGACACACGAGCAGCCCCCCACCCCACCAAAGACTGCCTGTTTCTACTCTACTCTGATTTGTTCTACTGTTTCTATACTGTATCGAGAAAAAAAGAAGAAGACGACGACAGAGAAGAACAAGAGGAGAGATTGGGGGAAAAAAAACTTCCAAATGCCTTTAATTGTGACAAAATGATGGTATTTTATTATTATCGTCCAGTTTCTCCAATTTCTAACAGTGGCACAAGCAGTGTGGTTTGGCTGTGGCTTTGCTTTTTGTATCCCAACTGACCAAGCGACCGACTCACTGACCGACCGACCGACTGACTCACCGATGGACTGACTGTCATTTGCTGTTTCAACACTGTTCATCATTTTTTGGACTCTGCTCCGCATCGTGGAACTGTAGAGATGAAGACCTTAGGATTGCCAGTGAATAATCCTCTTCATGACTCAAATCAAGAGCTCTCCGGTTGCCATTTGAGTTCCTACATGGTTTACCTCGGATATACTATCGTTTACATATTGTGTAAGAGAGGCCTTGTCGACTCTGACACTCCCCTTTAGAGAAGGAAACCTCCTGTGGTTTTCTGCCTCTGGTGTGCTCCAACAGTAGTTTGTATGAGTGTGTATACTTAAATCAAGAATGTATATAGCCAGTGCTTTCACACTCAAAAAAAGTGCTCAACTGGAAGTTCTGTTGTTCATAAGTGTCAGTATTGTTAATCAATAGAAAAACAGTTACATTTTTGCAAAGAATTATACATGGCTATAGTAAATATTCTCGCTAAAAAATCTGACTTTATTGGGTTACAATGCTGATTAAAGTTATTATGTGTGAATTACCAAATTGCTCGGTGGGATTTCATC
>VOQJ01035513.1:18581-32981 GCA_015052665.1 Apistogramma diplotaenia | reverse complement strand
GTGTGAAATTAATTAAATTTTTTTATCTTAGTACCTGCACCCCGAACAGTCGGGAGAGTTGGTTTTGACAGCTCTTCCAACTGACTTCATATCCATGACAACAAAGATTAAACTGAGGGGTTTATTGACACTGCTAAGACAACTTAGGTGGGTCATTGGCACCTGTTTACAGTAAGGACACCTGCACAATCAGTCATATCAGGATCATCATGGGCCAATTGTGGCTTTGTGTTTGACATTTAGTCTGTTAGTTTCTTTAGCTCATTGTCTTTCAACCATGAGAATGTTGTTCTAGAGCCAAGGAAGAGAGCAAACGCTAGCTGAAGAAACTGCCATGCAAATTTTACTCATGGAATGGATGTGGGCAAAGCCGAAAAGCAAACAGATATTTTCTTTCCCTTGAAAATCTGCAATCATTTTCTTTTAATGAAAAATTCTTTTTGAATATTATTGTAAATTCACCTTTGGCTAAGAGCCGCTTTATCACAAAAAACATCTTTTGTGTTTGCATGCACATACAGAGGTTTGCACGAAATGCACATTTGCACATTTATGCCCATGCACAAGTGCACGCGTTCATATTCCCTTTCATAGCGGGTTGTCGTATGAATGGTGGCTGTCATCTCTCAGTTTGATTTGGTGTGTCTACAAACATTTAGCTGCTGAGAAGCCTTGACGCAGTTTGTGCACACCCTCTGCATATCTCACAATCAATCCATTCAGACTGTGCGGTTCACCATATCAAACTCATTGCTCTTGCACTGGAAATCAAAGAATGGAAAATGTGTTCTGGGACTGAAAAAGCACAAGAAACTTTAGAATTTGCCAGGTGTTATCAGACGGACAGGCCATTTAGCGACTAACGTGATGAATTAAAAGCAAGATTAGTTGAGAAAGATTAGATATAAAGTCGCGTTAAAGTACTTTTCTTTTTGTGGGTTACCACTGTTCTGCTAATAACAAGCTTTGCTTTGAAAGCCTTTTCACAAACACCTGTTTCTATGCTTTTGACAGATCCACATTATTTAAACAGGCTAAAATTACACAAAACACACCTCCAGCGGAAACAAGTTTTTCATTACAATTACTTTGCATTTAAAGCAAACAGAATTACACAGTTTTCAGAAATTTGGTTAAGTGTCACTGATTATAAATACGTTTCAAAGCAGAGATGCAGTACTTAAGTCATCGCTCGGAAATGAGGGAATTTGTATTTGTTTTGTGCAGTTGTCAAAGTCGTTTATGAAATCACTCACACAGCAGAGGCACTAATTTAAATGATACAAAAGCCTTATCTGTGTTACTGACTGTCTTTTAGCTCCAGGTAAGACACAAAACTAGTGCCTTATATTTTAAGTCAACATACAGTATGTGCACAAGAAATCATAAAAATACCCAGATTCATGCAAAGCATTGTCCATTCCACTTATCCAGGTCAGTGTTGTGGGGGAGCTGAGGCCTATCCCAGCTGTCATAGGGGGAGAGAAGGACACAGACAGACAACCATTCACTCACATTCACACCTACAGGCAATGCAGAATCACCAGTGAACCTAACCCCACTTTGGACTGTATGAACAGTTGTTGGTTGTTTTTGCATGCATAAACTATAAAACCAAAATCCATGCAGTCTTGCATGTGAAAGCAGGTTTTTGTTCATCCTGTCTGTGCAGCAGGAAACAAACACAGGCCCAACTTCACCAAGTTACTTGTTCAGAGTAGTTGGTGCTGATAATTCAGCATGTAGTAAAAGCAACGCTGTGTCACTTCAGACTGGGAAAGAGTCAGAAAATTTAACGCACTGACTTATGTTCATGGATGCAAATCTCCTGTCTGACAGAGCAGGAAAGTCCACTTTACTGTCATGTAGCAGATAACAGATTAAATTCCACACAGTGTTCTTTTTCAGTTATTTAATTATCTTTACTACTAAGCTATCTTTAAATATAATTTATGCACTAGTGCTTTTCTCTTGGCTAGATTAGAAAACTGTCTTGGTTTGAGTTTAAATACACTGCTCATGGAGCTTTATTTTCTTGGTAATATGGCAAACACAGTATGTGGCTGCTTAGTCTACAGTTGGTGAGTGATTCTTAAAAGCATTTTATAATACTAACCTAGTGATTGAGAATTTATTATATAGAATATTTTTATATACGGAAGAATTCATGGTCAGCTCAATGACAGCAGGGTAGCCAGGGCTGCAAAACAAGCCCAAATTACCACAGTTTCCAACACTGCAGTTGGTGTGAGCTCATCGTGCTGATGTGCTGTGCTTGGTTTTTGACAAATGTGGCACTATGCATGGCCAAAATATTCCATTTTGGTCTCATCTGTTCAGAGGACACTGTTCCAGAAGCCTTGTGGTTTGTTCAGATACAACTGAAACGTCTGAGCTGTAGCTCTTGAGTTTTGCATGGTCTGATCTCGGAGTAAATCCACCCCTGTGGAAACTGTCATCTGATTTGAACGTTTTCTACTTGTGAATAATCTTTCTCACTGTAAAGTGATGGGAAAGTACCTGGCCTGATGGGCAGCAACATGTGTTCATGTAAACTCGCTGCTGATGACGTTCTTACTTGATGTTGTATTAACACACATTTGAATGCTTAAGAAGAGCAAACCGTCAAAAACTCTGCCTTTTGCAAAGGTGCTCACACTCAATTAATCAGTTAATCAAGTGTGTGTGATTATCAGCACCTGGTCATGATTTACTCTCTTTATTCCTATGCAACCAGTAAGGGTTAACCCAGGCTTTTACTCACTTCTGCAGCCTTAGTTGAATAATGACACAGTTTAATAATCCATGTGTTGTGGTTCAGCTAAGGTTGCATTTAGCACATTTTTTACCTAAATTTTACTTTGATTATGTCCTTTTACATAAAGACTTAGAATTGAGAGTGGGTGTGCCATCTTTTTCACATGGCTGTATGTTTGACTGGTATTTAATTGATAAAATTAAGGGGGGAAAAACAGAGTAGTTAAAAATGACCTGCAGCTCTGTCAGTTATATTGTGAAAGCCTGGCACACCCACACAGGTGCTATGAATTATTTTGGTTTCACGAAACCTCAGCTGAGAGCGCTTTAGAACCCAGTGCTGAACCTAAGGTGATTATCCCGCATGAATTAAGAAATAAATTATTAAGGAAAATAAAGTAGGAGATGATTACAAATTAAAGCAGGGCATTAAAGGAGAAGAATGCCTATAAAAGAAGGTCAGATGAGTAAGAGTGATGTCATGCCCGCACAGTTTGGAGAAGAGATGTAATCAGGCTGACTAAATGAAAACAAAGACTAATTCACAACAGGTTCATTTTATTTTATTCTTTTGGTGAAACGCTCCCATCTAAAGCAAACAATCGTCCCGAAACTGCCCACATGATAACCCATTCTCTTTAAACGAGGGGATTTGGAGGTGGGAGGAAAGCGTCATTATTGTCTTTGCATATAATTATTCAAAAGTAAAACTACACATGAATTATTATAGCTTTCAGTACTTCCCTCTCTGCTCAATGGAAAAATACAAGGAAGCACTAACAGTAGATAATATTGAATTGCTGAAGCATCAGATTACCTCAGCTGATGTCTGTGCAAATATTCTTGATGGAAAAATTGGGTCTGTGGTTTGTCTTGGGTTTGTTAGACTGAAATTCCTTTAGCAGGAAATGAAATATTACACCAACCGAGTGCATGAGCATGCAAGGGCGTTTAACATTAATGTGTGAATTATTATTCTAACAGCTGAAAGGCAAACATTAGTATCTTTCATAGTAATTAATGTTTCTTTTTAACAGAATCTCCTTTCATTTTTTTGGGAGCAGTGCTCAGCTTAGTGAGTTACCACTGAAGTAACAGTAATTGAAAACATATTAAAATACTTCTATAGTAAAACAAATAAAAATGGCCTCTTTGACTTACTAAGTATGGCATCATTAAACCTTAGCATTAGCAGCCGTTTAATAGCTTGCTACTGGTGAAATGACAGTCCACTACAGGGTTTGCTAATGTACTGTATATAAGGCATTGACATAAGCACCGTCTTCTGCAAACGTCTGATTTTTAAGCTCCTTTTCCTCGTTGCTATCATTGCCTTTCAAAGCCAGATGTTACGATCACGGTGTGAATCTGACTGAGAAATGATTCTCATGGCGGTGACTTTATCATTCCTTGTGATTACAGTGGAGACTTTAATGTATAAAATGAACAGCATGTTGTTTTCGTCCAGGCTTTGAGCTTGTGAACAGGCATCAAACACTCACTTAATGACTTCTGTACAAATGGACATCCTAAAGCCATCAGCTTTAAGCCACTTCTGCGGGTTTGTAGTTTGTAGCTGTGGTCTTTAAATAATAGTGAATTAGAAAGTGGAATATAAATATGAACCAGCATGAATTTTTTAAAAAAGTATTTCATGTACAAAATTATATACTTTTAGCTGTTAATTTAAAAAGTTATTTATTTAATCTCTTTACTTTGGATTTTTTCTCCTAAACACTGAGGTTAGCTAGCAGTGTTTGAGGAGGTTTGAGCTAATCAGCATACACACACACACACACACACACACACACACACAGTTGTGTGCTTAAGTAAACATGCCTGCCCTATAAATATAAATTGCAGTCAATGGAGGTGGAATTCCTTTGCACTCACTCATCCAGTCACTTGTCCTTTCTCCTCTCCTTTGCACACACCCCCAGCAGGTGCTTTCACTTGAAGTGAGTTTGCGGTTGTGCTTTAGGCTGTGACTTTCAGGTTAAGTGTAATTCTGGCCAAGGGAGAAAAAAAAAAAGCCTGGGAAGATTTGAGGAGACACGGGTCGGGGACTCAGTGACAGGCATCTCCCAGAAGCTCACTGAAGGTTCTGCTGCCTCTTGCGTCTCATCATCAGGTAGCACCTGGGCGCTGACTGGAAACCTCACTGCATCTGCCAGCATCCAGTCAAGTCTTTGACTCAACAACATCAGAGCATCTTTGCTGGGGTAAGAAGTTGTTCTCACAGGCTCTTGAATATTTGATATGTGCGTTTCCGTAGCACAGTGTTAATTTAGGCCCATTCTTTATAGCACACAAGCTGTGACATAAGCTGTAGTTTGAAGTTATGTAATCTCTAAACATTTTTGATAATGTTATAATAACCTTATCATTCAGAGAAAAAAATATAGCTATTTTTCTTTTATTAAAGTCATTTACTTTCATTAGTAATCTACATGTACTGCAGTAATTTTAGAAAGAGGTTTGATTAGTAAATACGTTTTCTGTCCACAGTGTGAAAGATTGAATGTCAACAGTATTAAAAACAACATAAGAAAATGATTAATCCAAAACATCCAAATAAGTTTAAAAATTACCAGCTGAAAAGTAAAAGAAAACTAGACCGAGACCTGCTCTGCTTCTTTCAGAAATCTCACGCAGATCTGCATAAATTTCCATTCAGAGGTAATATGCAAATGTGGTCAAATAAAATGTGTCAGGGTTGCTGCTGTCAGTTAAATGCCAAAAACCACAGCAACAGAGTGACATTAAAAACAGGGGAAAAAAACCCCACTGATTTGTCACTGCTGGATGAGACGGGGATTTCACTGTGGTTTTGATCAAAGGTGGAAATCAAATACAACGGTGATTATGATGGAAAGAAGAGAAGTCCAATACGGGAATAACAGAAGTGGATCGTCTGCTCTGTTTCCAAGGGTGCAGGTGCATTTCCATTCTTATCCATGTCAAATAATCTACAGTCTTTCAGTTGCTTCGCGGCTTTGTTATTAACGACGAGCATAAAATCGTTTTTGTCTCAAAGGGTCTTATATTTTTAAGGCAATAAAAAACATTCCATATCTCTTTCAAAATCTCTAATATTGTAAATCTGATTTTCTTTGCGATCCACTGCACAGATATAACAAGACAAGGCCTAAAATCATGTCTTGGTACTATACCTAATTCAGTTCACTGAGGTTATGCATGTCGTACTGGAGCAGGTTTCATGCACCCAGGATGAAGTCAGAAGTGTTCGGAAGCATTGAAAGAAATATCACATCACACAAACGCGGGAATAATGGCACACTTTTCCAGCTTTGCGATCATTACACATGAAAGGTAACAGCAATGTGTGCAAAGACTCAACAAACCCGAGCTCCATTCTGACACCCATCAGGCGGCGACGCCTCATGATCGCTCAGGAGCCTCAAAACCATGTGAGAGGCTCTTCCGAAGAAGCACGTTGACATTTTACTCTGTCGTCGTGTTTCAATGCAAATTTTGTTCAGATTTTGCAATGAAGTTCACACAGACACAAAAGATTCATGTTTCAATTCGCCGCTCATATTCAAATAATGGGAGCTAGATGCATCCAGATAAAACAAGTGAAGAATTCCTGCTTTGCTCCTGTTTAGTTACAGGATTCGTTCCTCGTTCAGTCTTCTGTGATTCACTGTCTGTTTCCTGCTCTTGCAGGATTTTTGCAGGACTTCTTCTTATAGTATTATTATTATTTCTAGCATTTGAAAATTAAACACAGTGCATGTTTTTCAGTGTGCAGCATGGTCGGATGAGGTCATGTTTCTTTTATTGTTGTATTTTGTTTTTTATATCTTGTGACCATTCCCCACACAGCCCCTGTGAACCTGCTTGGGGCCACGTAGCAGCAGCCGTCATAATTCCTCTACAGAAACAGAGAGGCTACACGTCTGCCTTTGCTGTACCTCCAGTCTTCAGGTCCAGTCTCTGTATGAAGTTTAGTCTAACTCTAAGCATTCACAGTGGTTTAGCAGCATATTAGCTTAATGCCTGCACACCTGACTAACAGCAGCTATCAATTATCAAGTGCACCTGCATTCTCTATCTTTGTGAGTTGTTGGAAAAATGTTTTTAAAAATGGAATTTAACATAATTAATATTATAAAGCAATGTAGCACACAAATTAAACCTTTATTGCAATTTATAAAATAAGCACATAAGCTGAATCTAATTTGTAATGTGGCCAGAGTGCCTGCACATGTCACTGCTGCACTGAAAAAACACTTTGCAGATCTAAATCTCTTCCTCCAAGCAGCAAACTTCTCTTTCCAAGCAGCAACTGAGCAAGAAGAAGCTCAACTCAAAGATGGACTTTCCTCTATAATCGCTTTTCTCTGAACAGAGACTTCCCGAGTGCTTCCAAATTTCCCACGAGAAACTGGAAGGAAGAAAAAGATCTCTGCTCGTAAGGCAAACAGTCACGCCTTTGGCTGCGTGTGTTTTCATTACGATCAGATAGATGCTTTCAGATCTAACAGATCTAATCTGACTCTTTTTAAAACACATTAACGTGAATTCAAACAGTCAACAACAACGATGAACTGGCTCAAGTGTGACAGTTATTTAATATGATACACAGGTTTGGCTTTGCTCTAAGAAAAAGCCAATTTAGGTGAACAAATGTTCACACACAGCTGAAGCCACACAAACTCGATACACACTTCACCTCACATAGTCACCTTAATTATGTTAAATACGACCAAGCAGATGGAAAAAATTTGGTTCCCAGGTTGGATGCCAGCACGGATGGAGTTCTGTTCCTTCTGCTTCCAAGGCTGACTTTGCTCAGTAAATGGAGCGAGCTCTAATGCTCCTGAAATGAATATCAGCGTCTTGACCAAACTCATTTAGAGATCAGTCAGGGTCTTAATCCCTCTCTGTAGGGGAATGTGTTTGTGTCTTTCTCTGGTGTCGCCTCTTCCTTTTGGAAGATGGTAATATAGCTAAATTTGCTTTGCTAATGGGCTTAGCGCAAGCTGTTACAGAGCAGAGTTGACACACAGTGGCAGGCCGGGATACCGGTGGCTTTTAATCTGACTCCTGATGGAGTAAAAGGGAGGGTGGGTTATAGTTTACGAGAAGTTTATAGATAAAAGGGAGACTGGGGAGGCAGCATGGCACGCTGAGATCCAAAGTCCAGAAGGGGAATCTTTATTTTTTTTAGGGGTGCAGGCACAATCTTAATTTAACTTTAGGTAAGATTGGTAACAGTGGAAATGCACTTTTAGGTTGCTTTAAAATCAATGTTTTTTAAAGAAAACGATATACTTACGCTTTGAAACTTTTGTGTCAGTTTCACCTACTGAAATAAATAAATCATTTAGGAAATGAATCCATCCCTGAACATTTATACACACTCACAGCAACCCCACCATGCAACAACACACGCGACACACAGTGGGATGGTCATCCTGCTCTCCTGAAGACAGTCATAGTGCATAAAAGTTGGCTTCTAGGTATGAAAAGTGATGCCAGTGCACACCCATTTACTGGGTATTTTAACACGTGACTATAGCCACATGAGCTGTGTATCACTTTGCAGGCTGATGCGCTTGAGCTAAACGGGAGACTAGCCAGGTTGTGTGTAACCTGAAAGCACACATCACAGACCAGGATTCCCAGCTGAGTTGGTTCATTTTGATAATGCAAACAGCAGCGACTCTAAGCTTTGAACTGTTTTTGGTGATAATGATGATATAAGACCGTGATGGATGCAACACGGCTGAAAACATTTGCACTTGTTACAAATTTCTTTTACTTGGAGTGAATTGGCTTTCGTGCGATCTACAATCATTTCAAATGTGCCCTTTCAGTTGATTTTGACTCTTATATAATTTTGCAGATTTTATGAGCCTTTAATTGTTTGTCTTTTGACAAATTAAGCTGTGACTCTCCCTGAACATGTGCCCTGTGGGAGCACACTTCCTTTACTGTGGCGTGAGCCACAGCTGCCGATAACCTGCTGCTGCACCTTCCCGTACACCAGCTGTGGCAGGTACACATTATAGGTGCCATAACATAGATTACACTTGTGCTACAGCTTACCTTCATAAGTTTACACTTTTGAAGCCAAGCGCCAATAAAAGGGTTATTGCACCTGTCAGCCCAGTCTTCATAAACAGACATTTTGGCTGGGCAGACTTTATGCATGCTCTTCTCGCCACGTTACCGAACTTCGATTTGATTAAAATCTCCAGCTGACAGTGGAGACGGAGGGCTGCAGAGACGGCACCTTGAAAGCCGGGGCAGACAGCAGAGCTGTTCTGGGTCTCAATACAAGTCACCTGCCCCCAAGAAATGAACCATTCTGGGCCAGTGACCCTCACATAAGAGACTCAGTCAAATCCATTTTGCCTCACGCCTGTCAGTGCTGTGTGTGCTTTAACTCTTTGGAGGATCAGTATCTCCATTAGACTTATAGTCCGTCTTATAGAGCCTAACCCAGCCCAGTCTCACCTCACTTCTCTGCACATTCACACGTACCACTCTGATGGAGTGCATTACTAAACTAACACAGTCACTGGTTTACTAGCCGGAGAAAAGAAGGAAAGGAAGTGTTGGCAAAGGTATTGTGATTATGACTTAGATCATGTTTTTTTTTTTTTTTATCAAATTGTTGCACGTTGCACCACTTTTTTTCAGGTTGGATTATTTTTAATGAGCTTTTGCCAGGTGCTGATTTAAGTGGCATGTTACCAAATGCTTTTGTTGCAAACAGGGGATGCTCTGAACACTTTTGAGATTTTGCATGACTTTATGTTCATTTGCATGTCACAGATTAGAAATTTAAAGTGGCATCTTGTGTTTCCTTTTTGTCTCTCCCAGGTACCAGTTATGTCAAACCCAGTGGGTAGTGTATCAGAAACCACATCATATGCATCCCGGATTGGGATGACAGAGGACTCCCTCTCCATCCTGGAACGAAGTGGCGGCTGTGAAGACCCCTGGAAGATGGGTGAAGCCAAACCAAATTTAGAAAGCCCGGAGCGTGGCGTGCCAGGCGTTTACCTCTCCTGCTTCGACATGCTCCTCACAGAAGACGCTACGTGGCTGGTGAAAGTTTCAGAGGCGTCTCCAACGCTGGCTTTACCCATGAGCCGGATAGAACCCCGGGAGGAACCAGAGCAGTGCCCGGTCATTGATAGCCAGGAACAGGGACTCTCTCCTGGGCTGGAGGGGCAGGAGGAGGAACGATCTCTGGAACAGGTGCAGAGCATGGTTGTAGGAGAAGTACTGAAGGACATTGAAACGGCCTGCAAACTGCTCAACATCACTCCAGGTAGGCTGCTTTCCACCACACCTGCTGCTGTTGCACTTGGTGTTTACAGTATTAAGGCACATAACTGACAAAGAAACTAAAAACGTAAGCAAAACATATTTCACACCCCCCCCCCCAAAAAAAATTGAAATGTTTCTCTTTATTTGCAAATATGGGAGTATTAATTCACAGTTACTTAAGCTACTGGATCTTACTCCTAAAATCAACATGTATTTGTATGGGTAGCCCAGGAAAAATGACAGATCTCCTAAATCATATCCTTGCTGACGCAAAGCTGTATTTGCCTGCTCCAGGATCTGTTTAATCCCGACCTTTGCATAAGTTAACCTGGACTGTAATAGCGATGCTTCTTGCCTGCCAGTAGACGTGTACACAGTCTTAAGGGCGAGGCCTCTCCTGCTCACAAAGCAAACAGGAGAAGCGTTTTTCATGTATTGTATGGCTTCTGGCTGTTATAAACATATGTGATCCCCAGTCATCTGTTCTGCTGATTAAAACTGTAGTGGCACAACAGCACGCTTATCTTGTGGTTTCAGCAGATTTATTATGTGTAAAAGTCAAACAAAATACAGACAGAATAACGGTGAAAAAAACTCGACTTATCTCGACTCCGTGTGACATTAATGTCACTAAAGAAATGGTCCCAGATGAGGTCATTTATTGCAGCTGCAGCTGGATGTTTTCTCACCGCTTTCACATCTCTTTCCGCTTGTAGACCCAATAGAGTGGAACACTGGGAATGTCCAGAAGTGGCTGCTCTGGACTGAACATCTGTACAGACTGCCCCACGCGGGAAAGGCCTTCCAGGAGCTGACGGGGAAAGATCTGTGCGCCATGAGCGAGGAGGAGTTTCGCCAGCGTTCCCCGCAGTGTGGAGACACTCTGCACGCACACCTGGACATATGGAAGTCAGGTAATATTTATTTAGCAAGTTCAATACAACTTGCTGCACCTCCTTTGATGACTTTATTATCTGATCTTTGGCTGCTGTCAATTTTGAATGTGTGCAAATTTTTATTACTGCGTTTGGGTTGCAGCGTTTTCTTAGTTTGAAGCTGCCTCTGTTTTCTTTCCAGCTGCATGGATGAAAGAGCGGTTCTCAATTGGGGATACCAAAACTACAGGTAGGACTCTTTTGCATACGTTTGCATTAGCTATAAAGTTGCATTCACACAATAAATGTAATGCACAGTATTATTTTAACACACTTTCCCCAAACCCCTGGATCTTATTTTATACAAACTCTAATAATCATATGCGGTAGGATTGCAGTGCAAATCAGGCTTTTGCATCATATATTTTCCGTGGCCTGATCAAAGGGCTCCTTAATCTTTTTGGCCCCTTACGGTACGGGGATTTTCCTCAGTGAAACAATGCACAATGATCCCAAGCACCGGATGGGTGTGTTTTTCTGTGCAGGCAGCGAGGAGCTGTGGTCAGAGGCAGATTCATCTTGTTCAGGTCAACCGATTCATCTCTGGCAGTTCCTCAGAGAGCTCCTGCTCAAACCTCACAACTATGGACGCTGCATTCGCTGGCTCAACAAAGAAAAAGGTACTTTTATTTTTTTTTTATTTAGTACACGTGCATCTCCATTTTTGAATTTTGCCCTTTTGTAGTCCTAGAACTCATTTTCAAAATACATTTTTCTTCAGAAAATTCAGCATTATTACAATAAAAAAATATTTGTAGAACAATAGTAGGTAAGTACTAACTTCCTTTAAGGCGTAAATGTTTTTTGCAGCCTGTGAAACAGTAAAGAAAGTCTGAAGTGTGTCAGGTGGTTTTAGTGAATACCTTAAAGGGTGCAAGTGGAGGACTAATTTCTACATCTCTTTTTATGAGCGTGCCACTGTTGTGCATGTGGTATTAAATGTGAAGCCACTTTTTATTCCCAACAGGCATTTTCAAAATCGAAGACTCCGCTCATGTCGCCAGACTGTGGGGACTTCGAAAGAATCGACCTGCAATGAACTACGACAAGCTGAGCCGCTCCATACGTCAGTACTACAAGAAAGGCATCATCCGCAAGCCTGACGTGTCCCAGAGACTGGTGTACCAGTTTGTGCACCCAGTATGAGGCCGCGAGCTTAATGGGAGGAAGAAACAGGAACTTGTAAAATTCAAAGGACAAATTTTGCCACCGTGCACCTGAACATCTAATCCCTGAGATGAAAAGGTGGCATGAAACATGCGCACTGACTAACCCCGATGGAGCGCGCCTCCCCTGCCAGCACTGAAGAAACAGCTGGCAGCGGCTGGATGAAGCTTTTTCTGTGCAGAGCCAGACAGGAAGAGACAAAACAGTGTGGCTGTTGAGGCTTTTTCCTGCTGCAAACAGACAAGAGATTCGAAATAGTCAAAACAAAAACAGAAAAAAATGATAAATGAACTGCCTTATTATTATTTGCATGATCTGCCTGTTTAGATTTCTTTATTCTGAACCCCAAATATCTCGAAGTCAAATCAAAGCGTTACAACCGATCGCTCTTAGATAAAAGCGTCCACAGCTGCACTGGCTTTGTCGGAACAGGAAACTCTGGTACTGAAAGGGAGACTTCCTCATCGGGGCATTGCCCCAAACCCTGCTGTGGAAATGTTGATACGGGCACTTGTATATATTTTTGTTTTCTAATCTTAAATGTGATGCATTCACATTTGATGAGCTTTATATAGTGTACCCTGCCTGGTCCATTTATATAGCTGGACAATGGAATTAATGCTGTGGGTGTCTGAAACCCAAGGTTTTCAAAAGAAAAGAAAAGAAAAAGACTTGAAATGAATCCAATAAAAATGAAGTTTTACCTGAGTTTTACATGTTGCACAAATTCATTCCTGGAATATGAAATTATTTTTCCCTAACTTTTTCCTGATGTTGTCTATTATTATTATTATTACTATCTGAGGTGGGGAACACCCTGGAGAGGTTGTCAGTCTATCACTGGGACATAGACACAGTAGTTATGTTCCTACCAATGTTTCTGAATGACTGCACTGGGACCAGATTTGGCACATGTCTCTACCAATGCTGATTCCAAACCTGCATCATTCACCCGGCAAGCAGAGAGACAGACAACTATTCACACACATATTCACACCTGCAGCCAATTCAGAATCACCAGTTAACCACAGAGCCTCTTTAGATGGGGTGTGGACTAGCAAGGGAAAAATATGGAATGAAAGCAAGTTGAATTTTATTTTCTATAGAGCGAATAAACACGATTTTGCTGATTCTATCATGGTAATTTTATTTTTCCATTTTATTCCAATTCATTTTTTCAACTTATAAACTGAGGTAAGCTTGCAAACCCCACTCAGAGAGGCTCCAGCCGACCAGGAGGCTCGAACCCAAACCCAGAGGCCTGCTGTGACAGGTCAGGGATATCTTGTTTATAATTTAGTCAATTCTTTACCTGTAAAGCTCATGCTATCCCTGGCAACCTACTGCTATACCTGCTGAACTATCAAAGATCGGAAATCATTTAAATGCACCATAACAGTCAAACTGCTGCTGATGTCTCTTTCGACTGAGACAAAGCTATGAAGTCTATACGTTTGTTGGCCGATGCTTCTGTTGCAGCTGCTGCAAACCAGGGTCTTAGGCTTTGCTCGTTTGATACCAGTGTTGACCAGATCTTTACAAATTATTGTGGCACAAGGAATATGTTTGTGTAGGACCATATGAGGCTAAAGCTGAACATACTCTGAAAATTTGATATAGCTGCATTTTGGTTTTATTGTATTCTTGCCCCCATCTGTTCCCTTTTCTGTCCCAATAACTGTTAAAACTGTTAACCGCTCTTTTTGTGACTCACATGTTGACTTTGCAAACTGGTGCCAACTAAACTAGAGACAAGGGATTAAAGAAATGCTGTGCAATATAGTACACCTGGTTACTCTATCCATGCCAGCTGCTTTCTGCTGCTCCTGAGTGTAGACGTGTGATGGCTGCAAATAACTGGCCAAATGGTGGCTGAAGTCATCATCACCTGATGTATGAGTTGTGGTTTTGTGACCTCCACCAGCAACGATCACTAACGGGGGCAACAGGCGTCCATTTAGACCCTGCTGCTGATGAACTTCTCACTGCTTGTATCACACACTATAATTAAAACTGTCACCAACACAACACATATAAAAATGGCAGTTAAACACCTACAAACCCGGAGCAACACCCCCACCCACACGATTTCACCCTTGGTCTCTCCTGCCTTTAATAACGGACCCCCGGGGACGCAATGAACACACCTGAGAGGATAAAAGTGAAAAACAGGTGAGTGATTTAGCGCACAACATGCATAAATGCACCTACACAGCGTGATCAACTGCAT
>VOQJ01035513.1:5784-16022 GCA_015052665.1 Apistogramma diplotaenia | reverse complement strand
CTCAAAAAGTGTAAGTGATGCTTAGACTCTGATATAATAAATTTGTGCCTTTGAAACGTGTAATTTAAATTACCTTAGTTATTAAAAAGTATCGGTATCAGTATCGGGGATATGGGCCCTGTATTTACTTGGTATCGGATCAATATCAAATTTTGCAGTATCGCACACCCCTATTATTTACCACAGGCTGCTGACAGTTTCAGAAAGATGAGAAGTCTGACTTTACAAAGCAGTACGGTACATCGTAGGAATGCACATGCAGCAGCTGTCAATCACAGGAAAGGGGCGGGTCGTCAGAGATGGAGCAGAGAGGGAGAACACAGAGAGGGCGAGTGTATTATAGTTCATATTTCAAGTTCATGTTGTTTTTATATTTTGTTTATGATGATTTTAAGGTTTTAATTAATTAAAATCTTGAAAAATTAAAGTCCGTTTTATGTTTTTGTTGATTGCGAAAACTACCAGACATGGCAGGCTAAAAAATTTATAAATGAACGTAGCCATTTTTTCTTCTTGTATCTCTACTTTTTCTAGTATGTTTAGCTGGTAATATGTATGTGATTTTTATTTTATTTTATTGTATTGGTACTTTTACTCAAGAATCTAAATTTGTTCTAGGAAGGAAGAGAAAATACAGATAAATATTAACTTCTCATAGCTCGCTTCTAATATATTTATTTATTGTTAGATTGGTACACACACACACACACACACACACACACACACACACACACACACACACACACACACACACAGACTGGCCCTTCATTGGATTTATCTAAGCTTCAGAGCCTTAATGGATGGATCTAATTTCACTGGCCTTGTACTAAAACAAAGTGTGTGTGTCTAAAGCAACTGGCATGAAGTCGACTGTTATTTTTCACAACTATAAATATTCATAACATCAAAAGGGAATCTCTGACCACCTTAATTTACACATTTATGATCATCAACTCTTTTAATATTGTGGCTCTAAGAAAGAGCATTCCTACAGGAGAATTTAACCTTTATACTTAAGTAAAAGTGTCATGGTATTTTATCTTAACTAACAGCTGCGGTACCTTTTACTGCTGAGTATTTTTTGGTTTATGTACCACATCATTTTGCATCACTTGGCTCGATTCAGTGAGGTCTTGATGTTTTTAATCTTAGACTCAGCCTCGTGTGTGCCTCAGTTTTCTTTGACATCTTTTATTTTTGCTCGAACAGGCACTACAGTTTGAAAATTACAGCACTATGCTAAAAGAAAGAAAGAAAGCCCTCTAGTTTGCAGCATGAGCAAATAGACAAGAGAGGAGTGTTTTTAAATATGGTTTCCCATCCTTCAGGAGTTTCACAGTGGACGTTGCAGCTGCAGCTTTTTTTTTCTTTACAGTGAACTTGTAAACAGACCCGAACAGTTTCAAATACAAAGATACATTAAGATAGTTAAGATGCCAAAGTATTTATATTTGTATGATCATTAGTCAAAGACAGTGTCATGTTGGTGTAAAGTGATCTTTAGAAGCTGGAGTCGGATTCGGTGGTGATGAGCTCTCTTTCACGTCACTGAAGGTGGTGGCTGAGAGTCTTTGGAGGGGCGAGGTTGCACATTTTGGTAAGGCAGTATATATTTCACCACTCTGAATCCAGTGCTAACAGAGGCCACACTTTAAAAAAAAAATTAAAAAGACATTTCCCTACTAGATCCTGTAGAAATGAATTTAGTTCATGTAGCAGAAAAGGCGACTGTCTCATCAATATTTCAGAGACGGATCCTCTTTCCGCTTTTCTCATTGCAGCTTTCTCTAACTGCATCAGTAAGAGAACACCTGCCTTCCTCGCTGACAAAAGAGCAGTCTTCTCCAGTAGTAAACCAATCTAAAGCCCCGTACCGCAGGGCCACACACACTCTGAATCTTTACAGATTTTTGATTCAAGCAAAAGCATTCAAAACAGAAAGTCCCAGAACTGAATAGTCTGCGTTTCTAGTAAACGGTGAAAGAGGCCTTAATCATCCCGACAGTGTAGGAGTATTAATTTAATCGAAAATCAGTTAATAACTTGGTGGAAGCTCATCAAGGCCATGTACTGGTTCAGTTCAGATCAGATGAGCAAAGCAGCATGTGGGAGCATCAGCATGCACCTGAATCACAGAGCTGATAATGCCAAATCACTCACATTGACTCATGCCAAACGAGTGTCAAAACATAAAGTGTCAAATTAAGCTAAACGCCACACAAAACAGCTGCTTCGTATCTCTAGGCAGGATTTTGTTCATGGTGCTGACATTATTAACACATGTACAGAAGGAGAAACGCAGATAGTCTTAACGGGCGCGCTGCCGTAGATGGGCGGGGCAGCGGAGGTTAATGTAAACAATCCTCGCAGTGCTTGGTAGAATACATATTTCCATTTCAAAGACGAGCTCGGCTTAGAGTGACTGTGTGTTTTCGTACTGAAGGGGGAGCAGTCTTTGATCTGGTTTGAAAATGCTAATTCAGAGACATGCTGTAGAGTGGAGCACGAAAACAAGTCAAAGCATTAAACAATTAATTCAGCATTCTGGGAAAATATGCGTTTCGCTTTCTTGCAAACAGTAAGATGAGAAGAGTGATACAACGCTTATGTTTGTGTTCTAAATTAATTCAAAACCTTTGAATGACCCTTTGCACTGTTGCAACCCCAAAGGGAGGAGCCAAAAGTAGCTTTTACTTTTTCAGATTCCCCACATTTTGGTTTAGCGCCTGTGGTTTGAGGCTCCTGGTATCAGAAACTACCTGTACTGCATGTATACAGGTGTGTTAAACCACTGGCAACCTTTGGGTGCTGAAATATGAAGAACTGCAGAACTGTCAAAAAAACTGTGCTGTTGGTGCCTTTTGGAGCATTTATGATAGAATTATACTGCTGTGTGGTGAGGTGCACTAACAGCCTGTCAGCGAAACCCACATCCCAGGTTTTTTTCTCCAACAGTGAGCAACCAGCTACTAACCACGATAGCTCATGTTAGCTCAGTGGCCCACTGAAACACCCCGAGCTGAGATGAACACATCTTTTTCGTAGCCTTCATGCTATCCTAACTTAAAAATTAAAACTCTGAAGCAAAGAAGCAATGGTAGATATGGCTGCTGCATCTGCTGACAGTGTTGCTCATGGCTCAGTCACAGGAGCAAAAATAGGACAGCAACCTCCTTGTGACTATCAGTGTTTGCCTGGTGACTGCGTTTAAATGTTTTGCTATTAGAAACCAATTGAAAGTGGGTATGGTGACCAAATGGTTTCCCAAAGCCTGAGCATGCAACACAACTGGCTTTAGTAGGTGGCTACTTTCAATCACGTGGAGACTGCACAGGTCACATGTGGAACAAGGGACTGAACCTGCAGTCTGACAGCTTTCAGACAGCTTGGTGGAGGTTTGCAAATAACGGCCATCTAATTTATGAAATCAGTCTGAATCAGTCTGCACTACTGAACACAACTCTTTGCAAACAGATGACTCAACTGGTTGCAGTCTCGTTGTATTTATATACAAAAGCAAGCTAGTTAAATCGCTGTCCTGCAGCAACTGTCACTATTTGTAGAGGAATTTGTTTTTAGACCTGTGAGGTTCTGACTGGACTGTGAATGCTATTTTCTGTCTATGTACAGCTACAGATTGACAATTAACTGCAAATGGTTGCAGACCTGGTCATGGTCATCAAAGCAACAATTTAAAAGTCGAAAAGATTGCAAGTTCATCGCACACAGTCGCAATACTTTTGGTCACTGTTTTCCCTTGTGTGACTACAGCAGAGCTAAGATACAGATGCCTTTGTTACCTTCAAACAACTAGCTGTAGACTCACATTCAAGCAGTATAAATCTTCGCATCTCATCAGTCAGGATGAAAGCAAACATACGCATTTCCCAAAATGTCGAAAATACTCCTCAAAGGCGTAAATGCTAAGAAAGAAAACACTCGATGAGGGAAAAAAACTGTACAAGCATTCTAACTGTTAAAAAATATATACATGAAACGCACAATGCATAGCTCATTCTCACTATCCAGGCACAGCTGACAATACCATATCAATAATACAGTGAGAGAACATCCTGTATGGTGTGTTAGCGTCACAAGTGGTGCCAAACACAGCTACACATGAAAGACACGATAATATTTTGCTTCAGTTGCAGTATCTGGAGGTGAAGTGATCCTGAACAGATTGAGCTTTCAGTCTTCTCCACGACGAGCGCAGGGATGAAGGCAGCTCACTGTGCCTGACAGGAAGAGAAGGCTTTGATTTGCTTTGAAGTCTCTGGCAATGTGCAGTTATGACCGGATGGTTCAGTCTGGGTTTGACAAGGAAACGTCCTCGGCCTGAACGTTTAAACTGGCTCCACGTAATTGGCTGGGTAAAGGCCCAGCTGGCCGTTGTCTAGGCGACCTTTACACCAGCCCTGTTCATCCTCATCCTCCAGTTTCGTCAGCTCGTCGCCTTTGACAGAGACAGAGATGTGCAGCAGGTGGAGATATTGAGAAACAATGCGCATACTACAAAATTACAAAAGCACTTTTGAGCTCATATGAAATAAAAACTTGTGGCAGATCCTCAAAAACCTGTCCAGGATTTATCCGTGTTTTTCCCAACATTAGCAGTGCGTCTCACTCACCTACTCTGAAGCTGAGCTCGTCCTGTTCTTGGCCTTCGTAGTCGTACAGCGCTCTCACCCTCACACCTGGGCTCACATCTTCATCGAAGGGGTTCGGGCCTCCGTTGGTGTCGTTGCCTGACTTTGGGGCCATCTGGTCCTCATCTGACCACTCTGTGGAGGCCGTGTATGCCTGGTTTTTATCGTAGCTGCTTACACTAAAAAAAAAATGTTTCAGAAACACATTTGACAATTTTTCTAAAAAACAACAGTATCAAGCAATGTATGCATATGTTTTATGTGTTATGTTTGGTGTGATAAATGATTTATCAACAACAAAAAATCATCATAAAAAGATCATTTGCATAAGAGATGCACTAAAAGCACTGCTAGCTGGTAAGATGTTACCTTCCTCGATCTCCAGTGTGATCTACTGCTGCTGTAACTTGAGTCAGCATGACTCCATCATTTCCTTTCTTTGATTTTTCTTTCTTAGAGATATTATGGACAAGGTCTGGGTTATATTCCTGCAAAAAAAGGAAAAAATTGGAAAAGCAGGGTTTAGATTAGAATTTTAATGCACGGCAGTGTATTGCTCAAGATGCTCCACTTGATTAGAACTGGATTTCAAATCAAATCTACAGACCTTTTACATTGCAACTTAGCCAAATGGCTGATCTCATGCTATCAAATTAAAAGTTTAGCATCAAAGCAGCCGGCTGAATTGTGGTCAACCAGCACACATGCAGCCTGTTGTGATATTTCAGTACCTCAAACTGTGGCCAGTTCATGGGCATGCCGGGGCCGTGAGTGTTACTGAACCACTTCAGATCTTCTTGTGGGCTGGCTGATGTGATGGTGCGTTCAAGTTCTCTATAGACTGTAGCATAACTGTGAACAAAGAGTGGGGATTTTGTGAATGACTAATGTTTAGCTGATGACTCTTATTATCTTAACAGTTTGAAACATGTCAAACCTTTGGTTCTCTGTGAGGTTGAGATGGCGTTTGATATCCAGCAGCACCTCCCTGAGGAAACTCAGCCTCTTCTCTTCAAACTGCTGGCACTGGTCGAACACTTGCTCCATGTTCTCCGTGTATGAAGGGGTGCACTTACTCAGCTCATCCAGTGCCCTCTCATACTTATCTTTTGCCTAGGTTGTAACACACATGGGCACAACATGATTAAGTCAGGTCCTCCAGCATGAATCTGCTAGTCGTTCCAAAGTACAGAACAAAAACATCTGAGGAAGCAGCTTTTATGCGCTAAGCTGCAGTATCAATCTATCAAAGGACCTGAGAGCTGCTGCAAGTGTTGAAGCGGTAAGAAGAGGTACATTGTAAAGTATACTCAGTCAAAAGTCAGACTTTAAGACTTTATTCATTTGATCTATTGGTAGTTTTATTCTATTTTGTTTTAAATATTTAAGCATTTAAATTTTTATTGAGCCATGCCTCACTAACAAAAATTAACAAAAACACAAGAGACCAGAGACATGCCAGAGGGACAGGACTGACTAGAACACAGACACAGGGGACAGAGACGGGGACAAAGGAAATAAATTTATAAATAACAACCAATAACAAGACAGAAAACTAAGATGGATAATCAAACCAAAAACAGACTAGGAACACAACTTACACACAGAAAACATACATTTTATTTTTTTATGATTCCCACCTACAAATATATATAGTGATTTGAAATCTGTATATAGTGTTTATGTTTCATGTATATGTGTGTATAAGTATAGATGTATATTCTATGTATAGAATTTTTCTACTTCTATTTTATGTTACTTCACCCTTCTCTGTACTGAACTGCGGTAACGTGAAAATATCCCAGTTTGTGGGATCATTAAAGTTTATCTTATCTTGATGAAAACAGAACCTAAAAGAACTAAACACAAAATGCTGGGCACATGGCCCAGGACCATGACAGTATGTTTTTAATATTTATAGGGCTGAGTGCAATAATTTCAGTTTTATCTGAATTTAGAATCAGGAAATTCTTGCAGTTTAGCTAATTGATGTGTGTCATCTGGCTTCTTGGATAGATAAAGCTGGGTATCGTCTGCATAACAGTGAAAATGTATGCAATGCTCTCTAATAATACTGCCCAAGGGGAGCATGTATATTGTAAATGGTATTTGTCCCAACACAAATCCCTATGGAACTCCATAATTAACCTTAGTGTGCAAAGAAGACTCCCTATTTACTTGAACAAATTGGAGTCTATTAGATTAAAATGATTCAAACCACTGCAGTGCAATACCCATGTTGCTCCAAGCTATACTTGTGTTTGACCTGCATTTCTAAAAAAAAAATGATAATGTGACTGAGGTGCTTTTTAAAAAGTATTTATATTTAAGTCTGTAAAAAGGCCTGGGATGGCCATTGTTTTAATGGTATATGTTCATATTTTTCAGTTAGGGAGCCAAATATAAGCCAGAATAACCTATAGAGGATAGTATAATGTCTTACAACACATAAGGGAACCACACTTCATGAGAATGAAGGTTGTATGGCAGTAAAATGAGGTTAGAGTCCACTTCAGGAGTAGTGAATGAGAATTACTGAGTGAAGGAGTGGCATAGTGTCACATATTAACAATGCTGCACTGGCTCCAACTGGATGGCCTTAAAATAGCCTTGTTTGCCTTTTGTTTTAGAGCAGGAAACAGCTTTGGCATAATGATGTTGGCGCAGCAGCAGCTGATGTTCTCACCTTCTGTGAGTCCTGTTTGCACTTGTCCACTTTCTCATGGAGTTTCTTCTGCTGATCCGCTGTCACAGATGTCTCTCCCTTGATGTTGGCCTCTCTGGTGGTAGCCAGCTTCTCCTCTTTGCAGGCCATGTGGTATGCCTTCTTGGCAGCCTCGAGCTGAAGAAGAAAGTACAACACAAACAGAAAAAAGAAGCATCTAATCAGACTTTGACTCGCCACAAACACCAGAAGGCTGAAACATAAGTTTTAAAATGAGTCCTCATAAAGTAAGTAAAATCCATGAGTAAAATTCAAATTCACTCACCTCTTTCAGCTTTTTGGCCCAGGGTTTCTGAGCCTTTTTAAAACCTTCCTCTGCCTCTTTGGTTTCCTTGAATCCACCCATCATCTGTTTGTGATATGAGTCCTTCTGCCAGTTCTTCACCTTCTCAAAGTCCTCATTGATCAGGTAGTTCTTTATGTCCTGGTGAAGCTCGCTCACCTTCTCTGCCTCCATCATCACTGCCATCCAAGCTCGTTCAACTGTGCCGTACTGAGGCCCTGGAGGAGGAATGAAGAGCGAGTAAGGCACCAAAACTTCAAGACCAAACACTAATTAGAGGAATCTACATTTTAGATCTTATTATTTATGGTGACATTTATTCTGTATATGTTTGTTCTGCAGCATGAAAGTGAAAACATGCAAAACATCTACCTACAGTCATAAATAACTATCTTCAGTGACGACAATATTCTGTGTAAAATATACATAAAAATGATTTGCACATTGTATTGTATTTTATTTTTATGTTTATATGTATTTTTTATGTTTTATTCACAACAGAATATCAAAAAGTGAAATGTTTAAAACTGCACTTTGAAAAAATATTTGCTCATTTTGACGACAGCAACACATCTCAATAAAGTTGGGACGAGGGCAACGAAAGAAAACAGCTGGAGGATAATTTTGTCACCAGTTTGGTTAATTAGCAAGAGTGAGTCATGTGACTGGCTATAAAAAGAGCATCTCAGAGAGCTTCAAAGAAGCAAAGATAAGCAATGGTTCACCAATTTACAAATTGTGAAGCAATGTCGGAATCAAGGTTCCTCAAGAAACAAGAAGCCATGTGTGAACACAATCCAGATCCAGCCATTTTCTCTGAGCCAAAGCTCGTGGTCGCGCAAATTGAAATTTGAATTTCTGGTAGGAAAACATGGACGCATCATCGTCCGGAGGGACCATCCTGCTTGTTTGCAGCGCTCAGTTGGAATTGGCGGCTTGTATGCAAATATAGATTTGCAAATATACATTTTGCAACGTTTCAACATTAATTTTTTCTGTGTTTTGTTAAGAATAAAATATGGATCCATGAGATTTGTAAATCACTGCATTCTGCATTTACACAGCATCCCACCTTTTTCTTGGAATTGGGTTTGTATTGTGTAAAATGACAGTCTTACCCTTGTCTACCAGCTGCCTCCACCTCTTAGACCACTCGGTCAGTTGCTGTCCGTAGGCTTTCTCGATTTTGGCACGCTCCTGGATGCAGTTCATCAGATCATTGCAGAGTCGATGACCATCGTCAATCCGTTTCACTGTGCGTTTGTAGTTCCCAACCTTACATGAAAACAAAGGAACATCACAGTGACACATTAGACACACCCACTACCACTTTGCAAATATCATTCCTTCTACCCATTAATTAATACAGTTAATATTAATATCCCTGGTTATTCTTGTGTTCTTCAAATATTTGTGTTCTGCCTTATCAGGGTTCACGGACAGCTGGATTCTCTCAGGATCACAATCATGACAGAATCAATATTAGGCTTCAAGCTATGAGTATGTAGCTGGATCACAAACTGTTGGCCAAAAAGGTTGCAGGCATTTTATACGTATAATAATAGATCGATTTTTTTAACACAAAAATTTCTGTTAACTGCCCAGAAAGCTACACAAACAGCTTGTTGGCTTTAAAAACTCCTCAGACAAATGTATTTGTCCTCTCCATGTTCTTAGGTTCACTCACTAGCTTAACTTGGCCTGTAGCAGATAATGACAAACGTTTGTAAGCAAGGATGGGTCAGCGTAACAAACCATTTAATAGGTGATAATCAGGAGTCATAAGTAAGCATTGCTTTGTTTAAAATGGAAAACAAAATGATAAAAACCAATGATTATTGTCTGTGGCCACTGATAAAAACCAGCTGTGTATGAAGTGAAAGTTGTCCCAAAGGAGGACCTATTATGCTTTTCTTTATTTTCTGTCATATATATGCATTTTCCTTATTCCTTGATAACACGCAATAGCACTGGCCTTGAGCACTGCAGCCTCACACACCTGCTGTTCAAACCTTCTGTTCATGAATGTCAGCCAATCAGATGAAAGTTGACTTAAAGGGAGGAGGAGTTTCAGTCAGAGGGTGGACAGAGGCGCAGCCCAGAATAAATAAATATTATTCTGAACTTCGTGTCATGCAAAGTCATTCTGGTAGGTTCCAAGAATAAAAATATGGTAATAGGTCCCCTTTGACTTAAAATATGTCTTAAAATGTTTGCTGTTGCCAGCTTGCCCTGCACTATAATTACAGTGCCACTAAATCTATTAGTCGCCTCAACTATGCATATTTGAATAGTTGAATAAATACCTAAAAATATATCAAATAAACAAGAAAACAATTGTATAAAATAAGGTCCTTTTCTGATTCTAGTTGAAGCTAAATAAAGGCTTGGTATTATAGTGCTAAAGGACTGGTGTGTACTTCTACTGTTATGTGAAATGCCTTTTAAAGAGGCAAGTTTTTCGCAGCCTGCAGGTGAAGCAGGAAGGATCAGCAGGGAAATGGCTGCTGCTGTTATGTGAAGTTATGCAATAAAAGCAAGGGGTGGGTTAATGTCATATAATTTACAACCCTCCATGGAT
>VOQJ01035510.1:4149-15206 GCA_015052665.1 Apistogramma diplotaenia | reverse complement strand
CTGTTTGAGTAAATTGCTGTTGTGCATTCCTCAGCAGCATCCCTCACAGCATCAGGCTGCCACATGTCCCTGTCTGGAGTAGTTCCTGTTTGCAGACCTCAAATCTGATCCAGCCGACCACAGGCTAACCGATGAAACGGGATGCAGCGGCCTGTGCCCCGCCCCTGTTGGACCTACATGTCATTACCGTAATAACCTGTGCTGTTAGATGTTTAATGGGATTATGTGAATTCGTCTCATTAGAGCAGATTAAAACACAGAGGACTGACTCTTACATGTGTGCCTGTCTGCTACGCGGTCACATCCACTTAGTGGTCACTAAGCAGCAAATCTGTGGTGTTTTCACTCCATCAACTTCCATGCTATTGTCCAGTGTTGGTGCAGGCTGTGTGCTGATGATGAAATCTTGCATCCAAGCCAACTCGCCTCTGCTGATGTTTGTCAGTATCGCTCTAAGTTTCTGCTGTGTCTCATTGCCTCTTCTTGTCCTTCCAGCTGTCCATACCTGGCGCTGCATTTGACCCCAGTCATCCCGGTCATAGGAGGCGTGCTGTTTCTGTTTGTGCTGGGGACCCTGCTGAGGACGAGCTTCAGTGACCCCGGAGTGCTGCCCAGGGCCACCCCGGACGAGGCTGCTGACCTGGAGAGGCAGATCGGTAAAACAGCACCTCTGTTATTCTTCACAGCCACAGTTTGGTTAATACCTTGTTGTTATGGGAGTTTGGACCTTTACCAGCTCCACATGGCCAGGCAGTATAGGTAATATGAGCCTAATTAGCATATAATTGTATATGCAAGGCTTTTAGATGGACTGTGAATCGTTCCTTATTTAGAGCCACTGAGAATCTGAATGTTGTGTTTAGTTTGCTTTTGGGATCCACTGACTGTAACAGCACTCTGCATTCAGGATGAGCCGGATTCCCGGTGCCACTTTAACCAAATGGCTTTTGATGTATTACTTACTCATAAATTACCTTTTGATAACTTCTTAATCTAATTTATGTCGTGAAAGATAAGACTGTTGATGCATTAGGAGCCACATGGTATGAGGTAAGTGAATTACCTGCAGCACAGCACCAACACCAGGCAAAACCAGCCAGGACGACTTTGTGATGTGGGCCTGGTGATGAAACTTGTTGCTGTGTCACTGATTGCATTTTGTGCCGTTTGATTGTAGTTCGCCGCAAAATCAGCAGAAAAGAAAAGCCCAGCTGTGACCTCGTATCACCATAGAAACGGTCAGGCACCGAGGCGATGCACGTATGGATGCATTACTACTAGCAGATAGTGTAGGGAGGTGCTGTTTCTCCCACCGGAGAGGCTTGGTGGCTCTAGTGGAGGTTTCATTTCAAAGGTAACGGCTCTGAAGGAGGCAGACTGAATTATTTTTATTTAGCAGCTGAAGAAGTTGTTTGTAGCTCGATTTAAGCAAACACAGAGAGGCTGTTGACCTTTACCCCTCGTGGTCATTTACCTCAGACGTGGACTTGCATGACTTCAGCGATGCGTGGAAGTTGCTAAACTTGTCAATGGTAGGAATATAGTCGGCTTCCTCCAGACTGGGATCATCGTCGTTACTGGCTGTAAGTGTCCTGCTGCCTGTGGCTAAATGGATTACTGCCACTTCAGGTTTAGCTTTGCAAAGCCTCTTTCAAAAAGCCTTTAAAGTTTTGTTGTTCTGCTTTTTTATTTGGAATGCAAAGCTCCCATTTCCCAGCCATGGTTCTTTTTCCGTGCTTCGGGCCACTAGGGCATCATTAAACAAACTCTGGACCAGCTTAATTAATCTCATTAGGAGACTTGAAAGCTTTTGGAGGGAAGGTGCAGCACTGGGAAGAGCAGGCTGAGAAAACACTGTGCCAAAGTACATTATAGTGGTATGCATCTTTTTTTCAGAGGATAAACAAATGAAAGGCCAAAAACATGAAAAATGTTGACCCAAATACCTCTTTACCCCCCCGCCCCACCAAACCGGTGCTGTGCGTTCCCAGGCAGGCGGGAATCTCGTACCCAGACTCCTGCTGGGCTGCCTGTGGCTCGTTCTGGGCGCATCAGAGACATCTCCTATTAAACAGTTTTGACATTCATATGAAAGATTATCCGGACCGTCCCGCAGTCGTACATCAGTTCTTATTATGCACCATTTAAAGAACCTGACTTGTAGCATGAAGACCACACACTCGTGCACACTTCATCCCTCAGCTTGTTGGACTTCCTTTTCCTGCTGCTCGTTAAATCCTTTCTCACACCTCCTGCTTCTCTCCATCCGGACGCTTTTTCTCGCTCTGTGCTTTTTTTGGTTCTAGCGATGCCGTGGAAGCTTGATATGCAAGACATTTGCAGCACATCTGTTAGCTCTTAACTTGATTATTCATCCCAAGTCCAGCAACACCCGGCCCGGAGATGCCCGCCTCCTCAGGCCTCTCTTCATTACTGGGTGCAGAACTGAAAAAGCATAAAAATCCAGATTTATCGTCTATTTTAGGCTGTCAGTTAATTACAAATGCATGCCTTTGTCGTGTGTGACGCTTTCACGTGACTCCCTGCTGGCAGCAGCTCTGACAGCTCTCATAACGTACATCTGTAGCTGCAGATGCAGCAGCTGACTGTCAGGCTTCGTAACTTTATGCATTATCTCTCTGGACACGCCAAGGCTGTTTCCCACATGTCCACCTCCATCCGTGCTGCTTCATGTTAAAGCACACAGCTTTTACTCAGCATCCGCACGACTACTCCTGGGGCCCAGAGCCTCTGTACACGCTGCTGACCAGTTTATGAATGGGCAGAAACACACCTGCAGCTCAATACTGACGTGTCGCCGCTGAGCACCAACATTATTAAAGTCGACCAAAGCCAAAATGACATCTTAGAAGATGCTGTTTTTTAAGCTGTTCCGTAAATCCTCATAAATAAATAACCATGTTTTCAAGGGAAAGTACTGCCAGGCTCAGTGACACCGCTCTTATTGATCTGTTGGCTCAACACTGGAGGACCGAATGTCTGTACGTGACACCAAACTCAGCCTCCCGGCGCGTCGCAGGGGACCGCAGAGGGAGGCCTCTGACACCGCTCTGAGCAGCTTGTCCTGTCTTTAAATACAGGCACATTTGCACCGGCTGAAAGGTGAGAATTATGAGCCACAAGGCAGTTGGTGTGTGATGCAGGTAATGGCTGAAGGAGTGTGGGGTCAGGAAAGGCAGCTTGGTGTTTGTCTCGAGACGGGAGCTGATTTCTCTTCAGTGTGCTGCGTTTGATGCCTGCATGTCTGCCTGCCCAATATGTCAGGACTCGACGGGCTGGCGTCGGCTCAGCTGTCACACGCCAACTCCGAAAGAGTCTGAAGCATTAATCAGAGGGAACGATGGTCAGAGCTGCCGGTTTCCTTTTCCCACTGTGGTTCGGGCTGGTTGGTGAATGCAGCCAGAATCGAGGCCAGCAGAGGAAACCGATTTGGGAAGGCTTAGAGCGTGGACTGCTGCAGGAAGGATGGGCACATCAGTAGGGAATGCAGCAACATTTAGGCTTTTCATCGCTGGCTGTTTGAAGGTAGAACCACATCAAATACAGGGTGTTTTCCTGCCCTTCGTGGCTGTTCTGGTGTCTGATCATAGAGACGATCCGGCTGAAAGGGGGTCGCATCTAAATGCTCCTTCTTTGTCTTTGCTATGTTAGTTTGTAGTTTCTGTGTTAAGGCTAATGAAGCAAAGCTGTGGTGTTTCAAACGGCCTGTTATTATTTGTCCTTCGGGTTTATGAGGCTGAGCGTTCTCCTGTTCTGGTTCCTGTTCCACGCAGCCACTGCTTCGTTCTAACCTGCGTCTCCACATATGAGCTGCTGTTTATGGTGCTTGAAGTCAGCTTCTCCCACCAGGACTCGTGGCTGAAGGATGATCTAGGAGGGTTCTCCCCACCATGCTGCATGATCCAGCTGCAAACGCTTCAAAATGTCTGACGGGTGCAAAGGAGAGATTTTAAAATGCTTTTAAAGTGTGGATCAGCTCCACAATATATCCCATTAACTCTGTTTACCTGTGGTCATCCTTACCTGAGCACCCGTTCTCTCAGCTAAACGTGACCTCAGGTGTGAGGTCCAGGTCCTCTTTGTTTATATTTTGACACCTTATTTATTGTTGCCTTATTGCTGCAGTTATTAAACACGTTTCCTGTAATCTTATCACCGAACCCACATTACGCTCTGCTCAAGTCTCCTTTCTGACTTGCACCCTATTCTAATTACTTTGTGTTGATTCTTCGGCTGCGCCCTTGGCAGGAACTTAATTTAGATGGCAGGCTCCAACACACACCCGTCACCGGAGAGCCGTTCTGTGAGGAGAGCCAGCGTAATCATGTTGGATACAGCTTCCTTTGCCTGTAGCGATAAGACATTGCAAACATGCGTGCTGCATTTCTGACACCTTGTAGGTCTGCTTGTAGCGTTTAATTTGCTTTGGCTGGAGGCAGGAAAATAAACCCGAGCTTTTCTTCTTTAGATGGTTTTATGGTGATGAGCTGCTTCTTAGCATCATCCGATCTCTGACGTGGCTCCTCTGCTGCCTCTCGGCATACGTGTCCGTAAATACTGACCACCGTTAAGTGTCACCAAAGCTGGCACCAGATTGCATTAATCATCACAGATGGTGCACTCCACTGATTCTTGACTGCCAGCTCTCCAAATTCAGGAAGTGGAGATAAATCAGCCGGAACACAGCAGCGACTCTGGGAGGGGCCGGGCGACCCCCTCGCAGTGACCCGTGTCCCTGTGTGCTGAAGCCTCGTTCACGCCGTGCTGCTGAGCTCCTGTCAGGGATGAATTATACCAAGTTTTAAGTTGTGATCTTCATTCACGCTTCCTCCCTCTGCTCATCAGTGCTGAGTGTTACGAAGCTCATCAACTGACTTCGGTGTCTGATTCCTGATTAAAGGGTGCATCAGTAAACGGGGTCCTTCATCGCCTGCAGATGTTTACCAGCCGTTGAGACGGTGTGTGGACAACTACAGGAGCATAATTATTACCATGTGCAGAAGGTGCTCGAGCTCACGGCATCTCCCTGTAATCGACCAACGGTGAGTCACAGGTGCTTTAAAATGTGTCTCAAGCTTTCTGTGTGCAAAGGTCCAGAGACCAGTGGCTCACACCCGGGTTCGGCCAAACCTTCAGCCCCTTGTGTCATCAGGTGGAGTCATTTTCTGTGCCTGATGTCAATCAGCCTTCTTCTCTCGTCTTCGTCAGCTGTGTCGCTGCTGCTGCTGGTCTTTCACACAGCTGCAGTGACGGGAGAGAAAGAAACGATTCGGCGGCTGCAGGAATGTTTCACTGAAGCACACGAGCAAAGAGAAGCAAACCTGCTGTTAGCACGTGGCTAATCACGGCTTTAGCGCCGCTCTTTCTCTGTTTGCTGTCCCGCTCTCGCACTCCGATGTCCACGCTGAAGCAGCAGCTGCCACATTGCAGCCGTACGTGACCAGCCCACCTTCGTCGTCGTCGTACTCGGACAGATGTCACATCTCTGTAGCCAGGCTGCTGCACCAAGGCTCCATGGTCTAGTCTTCGTCCGCTTACCTTTGAGACAAAGAGTGCCTCGTTCTGATCTCTCGTAATGTTCTCCCTGTGTGGGTTCCCTCCTCCCACGGTCCAAAGACATCATTTACCAGCCAAAGTGGCCACAGGTGTGCTTACCTGTGAATAAGAGTCAACAGAAGCAGCAGCAGACTAAAACACTGATCTGGCATGCATGATGCTCTTGATCCACACAGGGTCCAGGCTGATGGGTCCTTATGCTCCAAAGACGAGTTGAATGGATGGGTTCAGGGATCCTGAGCCAGCGGACTAGAAAACCTTAACCTTGTGATGCCAGCATGGCTCTGAGAATAGTGTTGGTCAATGTGGATGTCCCAGTGCCAAAGCTTCTGTTTCCAATCATAGAGCATAGTTTCTAACACGTGACCCCCCAGCTTCAGCTTCTTTATTTCCAAACCTCACGAGCTTCGTTAGTCCGGCTGCCGGTGCTGCCGGTGCTGCCGGTGCTGCCGGTGCTGCAGGTGCTGCCGGTGCTGCCGGATGTAAAGAGCGCGCGGATGCAAATCTTTAGAGCCTCAGTTTCATATTCCTAACTGACAAAATCCTGTTGGTATTTGAAAGCGTTATACATCATAATTTAAATAAATGTGTTGTTTTTGTGCCTCACTCGGTTTGTTTTTCTGGCCTTTAGTTAACGGTCAGTAACGGTGTGTTTCCAGGCTGCAGCTTCAACATGGTGGCGATTAGTTTCTCTGTCCCGCAGCAGCCGGCTCAGGTCGGCTGACATTGAATCCTCATTTAACTTTGTGTGTGCGGGTGTGAGTGGGCTTGCTGTGCGTGCTCTGTCACATCAGTCTGCCTTATTATCCTGCTCCGAGCTCTTAGGGCCCATCGCAGGAGTCTCCCTGCAGACACTGATGTCAGGCTGAGCTTCGGCCGCCGGCCAAGTGTTCGACAGCTTTGTTCAGCGGAAAGCTGCTCGAGTGCAGCGAATGCTGACTGCTGCTCGATGCCGACCTGCAGGAACGGTGTGATTAAGGCCCGGCTGTGACGCTGTCTGAGAACAATAAAACTTTATTTCAAAGTGCTTTACGAACACAGTGAAGCACAAAATCAAACCTGCACAAACGGTGAGAATAGTACAACACACAAGTTAAACAGTAATAAGGAAACATGTGAGAGGAAGAAAAAAGTAACCTTTGCAGTATCAGTTTGATGTTGAAGGGTTTTCCAGGTTTGGGGTCAGAATGAAATGACCTCAGTTGGCTGTGACATCACAGACACGCTGTAGATCTGAGATGTTCTTCAGCACCTGTCGTGGGACACGTTTCTCTGTATCAACACTGGAAGTGAAGACTGGGTTTATGCTGTTTATGTAGAACAACCAGGTCGAGAATAAATGGACCAAGAACTGTTCCCCGGGGAACGCCGCGAGAGGGGGGCTGAGGATGAGGACAGCTCATTACAGTAGGAGGGAAACCTGCCGAGGCTGAAGCAGCAAGGTCACGCTGCTGGTTTCCTCTCGTTTCTGACATGAGCAAAGATTGTTGAGCTCTCAAACTGGGAGAATCATTGTTTTTGCTGTCCCGGCAGTCGCTGAGCCACGCCCTGAACACTCATCTCAGTCCACTCAGAACGAGACTCATAGCTAAAGAGTGAAGATGAGAAATCAGAGCCTGACACGAGCCTCCTCCCAGTCCTTCCTCCAGCCTTGTGCTGCAGGTCTGAGAAGATCCTTTGTAAGGTTTTCCTCAGCTCTTTATTTCCCTGATGGGAGTAATTGTAGGTCCAGAGCTGTGGAACTGTTCTCCGCTCATGTGTTTGAGCAGACGTGTGACTGAGATGCTCAGTGGGTAACGACCACAATGGAGACGAATTCAATAGAAGAGAACTTGGTGGCTGCGTTTGCTTTAGAAATGTCAAACACCCCCACAGTCCTCTCAGCCCGTACCCCTGCTCTCTCTCACACACACACACACACACACACACACACCGCTCTGTTAGCAGTGCTACAGGCTTACGTGTAAATGATCTTCCCACACACACCATCTCCTCCTCTCAGCATGTGTGAAAGTGCTCAGAGTGAGCAGAGCAATAATGGGATCCAGCCGATGCCTTTTCATGGCTCCCATCATCATCATCGTCACCGTTTAGCCCGTCGGCTGCTGCCGTCCTGCAGCCTGGCCCGTTCACAGCACTCTTTCATAGTTCAGTCTGAGTTGTTGCAGGTAGTCGTAGCTGACCTGAGCTTTCAGTCGGGTCCACAGATGTTTGTGTTCCAGCCTCTGTTCTCTGAATCAAAAGTAATGGGACAGACGTGTTGGACTTATGTACTGTGGTGGAGACTGTAAACCATCATTATGTGACGTGTAATGACAATGCAGCTAATCTAAGGATCATGTTTAATATGTCACTTTCTTTCTGTTATAATGTATTCCTGTACGAAATGTCCTTTTATTGTATTTAAATCCAGGTAACAGGTGGAGTAATGCACCCACACCAATAATGGCACACACCTGCTGCAGTGTATGTGGGAGCTTTGATCTTTACGTCTCTGTTCTTCTCCTTGATTTCCCAAAGACGTGGCTAACGGCAGCACTGGCTACAGGCCTCCTCCCAGGACCAAGGAGGTGGTCATCAATGGCCAGACAGTCAAACTGAAGTATTGCTTCACCTGCAAAATCTTCAGACCACCACGTGCCTCCCATTGCAGCCTCTGTGACAACTGTGTGGGTGAGTGGCAGTCACACACTGGAGTGTAACGAACACAGAGTCGAGGCTAACGCCAGGCCAGGATTATATGCATTTTAATAAAAGCTCAGATCAGATGTGTCGTCGTTGCCAAAATGTGAAACGTAAACAAGACCTCAACAGAACATACCTCAGAAAGGTGAAAACTTCAAAGAAAAGGAGCTCGTCTACTAGGAAACAGGCAAGTGAAGACATCAGTGAATCAAAATCTAATACAATAATGAGCTTAATAAATCTAACAAACAAATACAGAGATGTTGCCATGATGGAGGAGATATTTACTGCATCTGAAACAGCTGGCGGTCCAGTCAGACCGTGCTCCGGGTTTATCATTGTGATCCATTCACCACAATAACTGGATGGAGTCTGCATCAGCTGAGGACTCCGAACACTGAGTTGATTTGAACTGGAACGACGGTCCACACTGGTCTGGGACGTGGTCGTCCTCACCGTGGTCCCTCTGGGTCTTCATCCAGTTCCTCTTTATTCATACAGACCAAATCACTAGTTGCCTCAGGCTGCTTTATATTGTAAGGTAAAGACCCTAAAATTACATAGAAAACCCAACATTTACAATCGACCCCCTGTGAGCTGCACTTGGCGACAGTGGGAAGGAAAAACTCCCTTTTAACAGGAAGAAACCTCCAGCAGAACCAGGCTCAGGGAGGGGGGGGTCATCTGCCGAGGGGGGGTGGGGCTGAGATCAGTGGTATAGAAAGATGGACGTAGCCACCGTGACCTCCCTCCCGTTAATGCAGCAGTGTGCTCGGTGTCTCCATCTTGGTGGGATGAGTCAGGACGTGAGCAGAGAGGCCGGCTCTCACTGCGAACCTGCAGGATGCCCTGAAAAGTCCTCCTCACTGATGACCTGAGAGGAGTGAAGGGTCCCATAATCTCAGGTCCAACGGCTGCTTCACTTTACACTCCTGAAGTCTTCTGCAGCCACAGGTTTGGCCCCCTGCTGGCAGTTAGGAAGAACTTGAGGCACTTCGTGGAAGTGAGAGCCATGTTTTATGCCGTCTCTGGGCAGCAATGTTACTAACCCTAAGAGTTTGCTTCGTTAGCAGCACAAATGGATGAGGTTTCATTTTAAAGGAGCTTTACAACCTGCAGCAGGCAAAGAATTGTTCCAGAATGGGGACGAAGGTGAAGATGAGCTGAAGCATCTACTCTGAGAGCTGTAAAAACGAGCGTCATCTGTTCTGTCTCTGGCATCGTGCTACAGGTCTGTTCTTTAAAATGAGCTCCTGCAGTCACTGCTGCTTCCTCTCACTTCATTACAGGCAGAATTACAAGAAGGCTTCCTTTGGTTTCTTGTTCACAAAGGATACAAAAGTGTCCAGCTTTTACTCTCTGAGGAACATTTGGATCATTTAACCAGGAAACTGGATCTGGAACGGCAAAGATCACACCTGTAAATACGGATTCAAGCCAGGAGTGTGTGTGTGTGTGTGTGTGTGTGTGCGCGCGCGCGTGCTTCGAGGTTTCCACATAGACGGGAATTAGAAGGAAAAAGGCTGAAATGCTTTTCCTTGCTGCTCCACAGAGTCTCAGTGTCTTGAGACAGTTGAGGCACAGCCAGGTAAAAGATGGAGATGCAGAGACCTTCGTGTCTGTATCTCTGTCATCTGGGTTTTGTGCTCCTCACTCTTCAGAGACGGCTCAGCCTTTGAATTGTCTGTTTCCTTGTCAGAGAGGAGCTGACTGAGAACCTGGGAGACGGATATGAGGAAGTAGTAAACACGGGAAAAGGATGAGGTGGGGTAATCAGATGTGGCAGATGCACGCTGCCAGGAAGGAAGGCAGCCTGGAAGCTGAGCGAAGAGATTAAAGGGCGGGTATTAAACCAGGACGTTTTAATGCAAACAGAATTGGTGCACACTTCATGCAAATTCTGAAACACAGCAGGGAACGCTCACTTCATGTTATCAGAGGCTTTCCCACAGAGCAGTGTGAGTCTAGATCCTTGGTTATGAGGTCCAAACTCTGTTTAGATTTCATGTAGGAAAGGAAACAGGGCTGTCCACACTGCGGGGGGGGACTAGCTGCTCTTTTTCATGGTCAGCCGAGGCTCAGAGCTCTCGGGCTCCACCAACTAATGATGGAAAGGGTTCGGGGAACTGGATGATGTGCAGAAAGAAGGGACGGACATCTGCATGTCTGATAAGACTTTTCCTGGCCCTCGATTGGCATTTATTCTTAAACTGTAAATGGGGATTACACTGGCAGTGTTCCCCCGGCTCTCTGCTGCTCTAAAAGCCAGGGGGATAACGAGCTCTTAAATAAGTAAGGAGCCGGGATGGATAGGCCCTCCCTGGTGGAGGGCAGGAATATGGTAGTCACTTCTTTTTAAGAGGGTTATCCCCGTGGGAGTCAGAGGAAGCTTATGAAAGAATTATGCTCCTTTCCCCTGCAGCAGAGGGCTGAGGTGGACGCTGTGGACGGTGGACTTCAGGCCCGTTTGCTGTCATTTTTTAATTTGTTTCCGTTATGCTGTTAGAGGGCATCAGATGAAGCTTTAATGACTCCTTTAGGGAAATGATGCTACTGCGTAAGCAAAACAAACAGTAGAAACAAAGGGAATGGGGCAGTGCTGTAAACAGGAACATATGCACTCATATGGAAACTGTAAGGGCTGCACATTTAGTCTTTTGGTTCTGGTTAAAGGTTAATGCCACACCGGCTGCAGCCGAGCCCTGATCCATAAAGCTAACGAGATAACACAGGAGATACTTTCCTCCTTTAATAGCTGCAGAAGACTGTAGCTATTAAAGGAGGAAAGTATCTCC
>VOQJ01035504.1:4508-25807 GCA_015052665.1 Apistogramma diplotaenia | reverse complement strand
CAGCAGGTTCATTCATACCTGTACAGGTGTGGCCTGGTTACGGCCAACATTAAACGCCGGATTATAAATTAAAAACGACGTTTGCTGGCTGTCTCTGCCGATCCTGACGGACCGCATCAAGATTAAGGCAGAAGTGCAGGACATAAAATTAAAATGTATTTTTTCATTAAAAAGTTTATTCCCCCCTCCCATGTTTTTTTCCCCCAATATCCCTTCCGGGGTCCCTGAAGGGACATTTTTGAATGAAGAATCCATCTTACATGTGTTTACTACCACATTTTAAATAACCTTATGCTAAATGTAAAAGCCGAGAGCTAAATAAGTGCCATTTCATAATTATGTGATTCATAATCCAACTAGTCGACTAATCAACTAAATAGTCGTTAGTTGCAGCCCTATAGGGTTGATGGCGCCCACTAGCAAACTGTGGTGATAGCGATCTATTCTGGTTGTTACAGCTGAAATTCTCAGCCCGGTGAGCACAGCACACACATGTACAGGTGTAGAGAGCAGTGGAGGCGTGGACAACGTGTCAGCGATGATCCACTTGGTGTTAAAGGGTCGTCTTTCCAAGTGCATTTCCATCGCAGTGATGGAGAACTTTAATGGTGCTGATGTGGATGAAACGCTCCATGGAGACCCCTGAGGGCTGCAGAGTTTAAACAAAGCATCGAAGCAACAAATTTATATCCAGGATTTTTTAAAATAATCTAATTACTCAACTTACTTGAGGAATTATTGCAGCCCTAGATTTACCCTTTGTTTAATTAGACTGATTTGCCTTTTCACTACTTCAGTTTCTGTGGATATTTCATATATTTTATTGTTTATCTCTTCTTTAATAGCTGCTGCTGAGTGATTTACGACCCTGCTCCTGGACAGGACGTTGTTAAGCAACAACATGGACACGTCGAATTTTGCCCACGTTATTTTCCAGAATGTGGGGAAGAGTTACCTGCCCCATGCTGCATTGGAGTGTCACTACACCCTGACGCAGTTCATCAAACCACATCCAAAGGACTGGGTTGGCATATTCAAGGTGAATGAGCATAATAATAAAGCACAATGTATATATACAATATGGCATGACTTCATGACTGTAGTTACAGAAGGAGTCCAGTGTGTGCTTTTATAACTAGAGCACTTTGTGTGATGTAGTGGAAGGGCAGTCTTAAATATGTTGTCTGACAACTCAATTTGTGCTATGAACAGCCTGCAGCCTACGTCTAGGCTGACTGTGACATAAACGCTTATATCTATGAAAAAATAAAAACCAAAGAACAAGAAGAGATATTTCGAGTTTATCCACTTGAAGTTTGGCAGAGGAAGTGGAGCATTTTGACCCCCACCACAAGCTTGGGTGTCCCACATGGATCTTGTTATAGAAGTGCATTAAATCCAACACAGTGGCAGTGCCTTACTTTAGCCTCATCTGTATTGAATCGTGGCCCCAGGCTTATTTTTAAGACCAGCATGCTTTTTATCTCCTGAAGATGAGATGGAAGCTGAGATTAAACACATCACATTAAAGAGCTCTCAGCCTCACGGCGCTCTCTGCTTGTGCCGATTGTGCTTCTTGTCTTCTGCTGATGGAATTAAAGAATGGATAAATAATAAATGAAAGACAAATCCACTGCCGGGTAAATTTGTTGTATTTCTTCGGTTATTACAGCCGAAGCATTTACAAAAGGACTGAGTTGAAAAAGATACTGTAGCAGTTTATCTGAACTTTTTTCACAAGTTGGATAGGTTTTAATACAAAAATACTCCAATGCCAAGTACAAACTCAATCATTTCTAGTTAATTGCAGGATTGTCTTATAGGATTAAACTGTGACTCATAAACTGAGAGCTCTTTTGATCATCTTGAGGCTGCAACAAGTGTGTTGCTGGCATTTAATGATTTGATTTAGTGGAAAGGAAAAGATAAACCTGACCTTGGAAGTCGGGCGTGCACTTGTTCTGATGTCAGGCTTCAGTTCCAAGTAATCCAGCCAAAATAAGCTGTTGCATTTTTGCTAAACATAATTGATTTCAATTGTTCTTCTCTTGGTAACATTGACCCAAGGCCTTATATTTACTCTCCTTGTTATTGCAACTATTCATTTATGTGCTTTGCATTGTATGCAGAGAAAATTTTCTCTGGCCTCACTGAGAAATTAGGTAATGTTTTGTTACTGAAGCTGTTTTTATCTGGAGGCTGTTTATATATTAAATTAGGCACTTCATTGCGACGCCTCATCACATTTTGTTTAGCAAGAGGGAAGGTACCAACTGGCAACTATAAATCTTAAAATGACAAATTTCTTGAGCTTCCAAACATCAGAGCTTCAGCAGGAAAAGGCTGAGTGGAGGATTATAAATCGTGTAAATCATCCTGGCAGTGCTGACAGATGCGATGTTTGGTGCCAAGCTCTATCATTTACTTGGATAGGCTTGGCACACATTTCTGTGAGCTCCAAAAAGTAGTTTTAGCCGCCTTTGGCACCGACTCATTCACAGCATATCCTTCTTTAAGTTGGAGTGTCACCACTTTTTTCAGGACTTACATCAGTGTGTTATGCTTTAAATGCAATGATATGTTTACTTAAAGTGCTGAAAAATGCTTAGTAATCAAGATTATGATTAATTGTGAGTAAACAGAAGAGCACAACAGCCTTAAAACTGTTTTAATTAAGAATTACACCAAGTAGTTATGCTCTTAAAAGTTTGTTTTGTTCCATACAAACTGCTGTGAGCTGTGTTCAGCTTCATGAAGGAATGTTGTTCAGGCAGGTTATCAGTGCTGGCCTGGGAGAAAGCAAGCCCAACATTATAATTAACCTGTCTGACCACAGCCTGTCTGTGTGATTCATGAATAACTCTGTTAATATAGGCTGTTTGGCACATAGATACTACAATACTTCCACCTTCTGTCAGCCTTCTTGCTGAACTGTAGGTTTGCTGGAGTCCTGATGGAAATCCATGTTAAAACTAAAGTGCTTGTTCCATGTGTAGCCTTTCATACTTTGACGTTTTGGAGAGTTTATGTTTACAGTGTTACATGTGTTATTGCCTTAGTCACAGATCTTAAACCTATTTTTTATTTTTTTTGGTGTTGTTATGGTATCTTGACACTGTCTCTGCCTTTTGTCCAGTATCTATGAGAGAAAAAAAAGTTACAACAGACGGCTTTGCAATGTTCTAAGTTCCCATCAGAGGTTTCACCCACCACCACCTCTGCAGCTCTAATGAGTGGACTGGTGAGGGCTAGCCTTCAGTAATGACACCCACTAACTAGGTGCAAGTTTTAATTGCTTCCTGTTCTTTACTGCTGGAGGCTGGAACTGCACTGGTAACAATTGGGGGTTTTTGAGCACCAGGGCTTTCTATCTCTGGCTCTGATGAACACTCACAGTATTGTGGCTGTAGGCTGTTTGCACACAGGTGAGAAAATAAACTGCCCAGACGTGGAAAAAAAAACAAACTACTCCTACTCCAAAAGCAGTGCCTGTTGCAACTATCTAGAAATGCTGTCTCCTCAGTGTGATCTGCTTATATGAAGAGCCGAGCTTTGAAAGTCACACCACAGCATAACCAAAGCAGTGGCCGAGGCTGGTGTAATAGGGTTTTCCAGCGCTTGTTGTAGATGCATGCTTGCGCCTGTGAGCGCACACCGAAAGCCAGCAAGCTCAATGTGACACTGATTTTGTTTGACAGTTTTATGGCACCGGTCTGAAGTTATGGATGTATTTTCTGCACTTCCCCCTCATCAGCCATCAGTTAACAACACATAAAATACGTATAATTAAATTTTGGTTTTCATTTTCAAGTTGCCTATGTATAAAATTTTCACCTATTTCCTTCTTCCTGTTGGAAGTGAATTGTAGCTACATTTCCACAGTTGGGCTTGTTCATGATAAGGGCCAGACCACATGCATATGGTTACCAGGAGTGGTTTCCGGATGATAACTTTTGTAAATGGAAAAAAAAATATATCACAGGAGGCATGTCCTTACACTATCATCTGAAGATAGATTTAAGGCCCCATGATTACTGTAATAAACCAGTTTGGGAGATTTTGGAAGTGACACTGTGTGGATTCTGGAAAGTTCCCCTGTTAATCCATCCATTGTTATTATCCTGTACTGATGTGGTGAGTGTGTCTTGTTGAATGAATTCCCCGCAATGTGTCACAGGTTGGTTGGAGCACAGCGAGGGACTATTACACATTCTTGTGGTCGCCTCTCCCTGAGAACTACGTGGAAGGCACTGCGGTGAACAGAACAGTGGTCTTTCAGGGTAAGAGCATACATACTTTTCTATAACTTTGACACCTTTTTATGACTGAATATCCGAGTGTTGGTTCAGCGGATTGTTGTGTGTAATTCTGGATAGGATGGAGAGAGGAGATTGGGAAACTTTCCCCCAGACATCTCTGTTCTGGTGTTAATGACATTTGAGTTAAGGTTCTGTTTTTGTCTTTTATACCACTCTTCATAAACGGACACAAATGAAATGATTTGCCAGACCAGAACTTAACACTTACGTAGTATACACGCTCTAGATTACGTAACATAAAACCGAACCGCAGCTTTTTTTCTTTTTTCTTTTTATTGTAACTTTAGGTTAAGTGTTCAGGTTAAGATTCGCTAATGACTGAGATATGTTAGAGTTGTGGAGGAATAGGTTTTGCGTTGCTTTGTTGTCTGACATTGAAGTCGCTGACTGGGTGATTTACCTCTCCAGGGTATTACGTTCCCAACGACGATGGCGAGTTCTACCAGTTTTGTTACGTGACCCACAAAGGGGAGATCCGGGGAGCCAGCACACCATTTCAGTTTCGTGCCAGCAGCCCCACAGAGGATGAGCTGCTGACCGTGGAAGATGAATGCAACTCTGACATCCTGGTGGTCACCACAAAGGCTGGCATTCTTGAGGTACGGCTCGCCCCAGCAGTGGTACTCAATACACATCGGTTTTCATGGGTTTTATTCTGCTTTCCACATCCACAACTACCGAGCAAACCTATATATTTTTTTAGCTCATTGTAAAAATTATGCTCTCAGTAGTGTATCAACAGTAAATCAAGCCTTTAAATATGCTGAACAATGTTTTTTGTGGTTTTTTTTGCAGCAAAAGGTGGAAGAAGTCCAGCGAGAGAAAGATGAGCTGCTTAAAAGCATGGCCCTCCTGCAGCAGGAGAAGGAGCAACTGGAAGCAGAGAAGGAAAGTCTGCAGAAGGAGTGCGAGCAAGAGAAGGAGAACTGCGCTCAGCTGAGAAGAGAGAACCAAGTAAGCTCAGAACTGCAGTATGAAGGGAAAACATCATATTTGCTGTTCTAAGACTTGTAAATAAAACAAAACATCATCGGTGCATGTTATGTATCATAGATGTGCTTAAAAATAACAGCACATATATTGATTTGTATTATTAATGGTCTACTTCTGCATTTACATTTGGCCCAGCAGTCTGTTAGCACCCCCTAGTGAAGGGGTCCTAACATGCAGATGTATCCAAAGTCATGATGCACTGAAAAAGTAAATCACACCACTGACGGATATGAATGTCTGTATTATCAAAGTAGTAATTCTGCTTTTTATAGTACAGCATTAAGTCTTAAAAGCATTGTCAGTAATAATTCACTTTGCCATTTTTTCTGCCATAAATCTGCTGGTTTTAAAATGACTTTCAGATGAAAACATGATTACAGATTTTGTGGCTGTTAATTTTATGACTAGACTTTTATATGATTTTTTTATGGTGTGTGAATATAAAGATTCCAAAATTCTGCCTATAAACAAATTGTAAAAAAAAAAAAAACAAAAAATTCATTTCATTTTTTTCTCAAACATTTAAAACTCTGCATCAAGCCATAATGTTCATTTTGATTTAGACTTGCATTTCGAGGATAATAAAATTTTAATGTTTCGCACACATTTCCCCAAGCTTTGAGTCAGACATGGAAAGTTGTATACTAGGAAGCTAAGTACTACAAGAAGTAGTGTATTTATTTTATGTGATTTTACTGGCCGAACTTTTTCTTAATTTATGTGGTTTTCTGTCTCCCAGGAAGTGCAGCATTCTTCCCAGGCCCTGCTAGAAGAGAAAGAGGAAGTGAAGAGGAGACTGGAGGAGGCCACTGCCAGGATCATCCAGTTGGAGGAAGATCTGATTGGAGTCACGCAGAAGGGCCTGCAAAAGGAAACGGAGCTAGACAGGTGAATTCTCAGTAAAAGGGGCTGTTGCAGATTCACTAGAGTTTCCTCTTTGTCTGGTTATATGCGCAGAGAATTATTATGCACATTAATCACACATTGTTTTTATTACCTTTTCCCCAGCCTTAAGGATAGAGTGAAGAAACTTACAACAGAGAAGGAAGCGTTTGAATCTCATCTTAAGAATGAAAAAGACGAGAAAGAACTCTACAAGGTAGTGATCTTTTTTTTTTTTTAATTTATCTTTCATGTAGTTCCTCAAAATTTACAGTATAATCCTTAAAAATAAGGATTAAATGTGCAAATTTCATATTTTCTTCTGGCCCACCATTGCCCAGTACTTTAACGTAAACAGGGCATGCATTGTTCTGTTCTCTGGTGCAACTGGTGTTTCTGTCTTTGTTGTGGTGGCCGCCACACAAAAGCTCTACCTAATTTAACTTGCACCATCACCCTGCATCTGTTGCAAAAAGGACAACTTTATGGGCCTATCTCAATCTCTGTTTTGTAATTGAGGTCATGCAACACTGATTTTAATATGCTCTTTGATTGTGATTGGTGCTGTATAAATGAGGTAAAAACCCACTTTGTTTGTGTTTTATAACTTCTTTTGTGTGTGTGTACGTGTGTGTGTGTGTGTGCGCCAGATTCACCTGAAAAACCGGGAGCTGGAGAACACTAAGTTGAGTGCGGAGCTGCAGATGTTGAAGTCTGTCGATGTAAACAAGGAAAACACCATTGCCCAGTTTAAAGAGGAGGTGGGGCGCCTGCAGACTTGCCTCACTGAGAAGGACAAACAGTACAAGGAGGTTCTGGCCAAAGTTTCCACCTTGGTAAAAAAAAACAAACAAACAAAAAAAAACAAAGATTTTGTTTTGAGGTCAACTCTTTAGACGATAAACAGAACTGAAGTTATTATATACCTTATATTTGAAAATCTGAAAATGAACTTTAGAAAGAATGGTAATAATGATATATAATAACTTTTCTTTAATATGGAGAAATCGGAGCACGTCACCTAAATTGTGTTTACCTCTCGCAGGGAGATGTGAAAGCCCTGAAGGAGCAGCTGCGGCAGAAGGAGGAGCAGCTCCAGGCCAACCAGCAGCAGTCCTCCTTGCTGGCTGCTGAGTTGAGGGACGCCTCTAGCACACGCGATCGTACCATGTCGGAACTGTACCGCATTAAGCTTGAGGCTGACAACCTCCGCCAGGCCAAGGCTGAAGCTCAGGCCCAGTGCGTCCGCCTGGAATGCCTGGTGGAGCAGATGAAGGCAGAGGCCAAGCAGGAAGCAGTAAGAGTGAAAACCGAGTAGCCCGGCAGCCTTTCGTGGTTAAAAGCACTTTATTTGCAATTAGACGTATTTATTTAATATCAACGCTATGACCTGTGACCAAGCTTAATAATGAGGAAGTAGATAAAATCTTTTTCTTGATGTTTGGTAACATGTAAAAATCACACATTAAATAATAAATCTGCACAAGTATAACATTTTTCCAAATTATTGATCAGCTTTCATCAAACATTGAAGTCAGAGGCCTGTGTTGTTTCTGTTCCTGTCGTATATTTAGGTAAACTACTTAGATCAGGGCAGCATTTGTAATTTCTTCAGCATAAAGAAAGAAAAGTTAATAAGTCATACTATATGTAACTGTCCAGCTGTGTTATAGATATGCTTTTTGATTGAGCACCGTGTGAGAAATGATGTAAAACATAAAGTGTTTCTCCCACACGGTTTTTTTGTTTTTACTGCGTGTACATCTAAAGGAGACTGCAATTTTTTCCCATAGTTGCTTTTTTTATTGCCTGTCAGTGTCATGCTAAAGAATCATTTAATAGCACCGCTTTAATATAAATAGTGATAGTGATTATAGATAATGACTCGCAGGATTTTATTTCCTTTCTCTCCACACTGTCACAGTGGTCTTTGCATTTGGCCGGAGATCTGATCTCTTAATGTTTTACATCAACAGGCCAAAGCAGAGGAAGAAGGTGCTGCAGACCCAGCTGTTGTAGCAGAGTTACAGAGGGAGGTGGAGGACCTAAAGCTGCGGCTGCACATGGCGGCAGAACACTACAAGGAAAAATATAAGGAATGTCAGCGACTGCAAAAACAAGTGCTGAAACTCTCTGAACAGCAAGGGGTAGGTCCCAACAGATACCAGGCAGCATACTGGATTCATGTTCCAACAAGTGAAAGAAGACGATTTGCTTTTGTATTTCTGTAACATTGTGCCTGCCTCACCTGTGCTGGTGAATGCTCTCAGTCATTTTGGCAGTCTTGACTGGAAAGATGTGCAAAAGCAAGTTAACTTAACTTAAAAATTGAAATGAAGAAATTAGAAAAATGTATTTTCACTAACATTTAGTCTGCTTGTATAAAATATTCACAAGGGCTCGTTTTAATTTCTCTGTAAGTACAGAACAAATGCAAACAAAAATTTGTATCATGTAATTATTTTTTTTGGGGGGGGGGATTTATACAGGTCCTTAAGAGTGAAACTAGCTCATTCCTGTGCTAATTCATAGTGCTAAAATTGTGTTGTTCATGTCTTGCTGCATTTGTTGTTGACTCCTCACCACATTTTTCCTGTCTTTAGGAGCTGAAGAGAAGCTCTGCCCAAGAGATGACAACAGTTCCTCCATCAGGGAGTCCAGACACGTCTGTGCCAGGTACACATGTGCAATTATGTCTAAAAAATGTTGTTAGAAAATGAAATCAATCAAAATTGCTTAATACATTTGAGTTGTAAGATTACCCGCAGTTTATTTTCTTAGGGGGGTGGGGGTTGCCTTCTATTTCCAAATATTTTACCTTTGTTTTAATTTGCACCCTGGTTTCTCTAAACTGTACAGAAATATGTTTGTTAGCACACATGTAATGTCTTAGTTTGTGTTTGGTCAAAGAATAGAAGAACTAATAAAAAAAACAAACTCCACAGGAAGTCCAGGTTCTGCTGATCCAATGTTGGAAGCCATCATCCAGGAGAAGTTGAAAGGCATCAGCAGAGAGGCATCCGACAGGAATGATAAATACCGAAAATGCAAGCAGATGCTGATGGTAAGATGTTTTTTATTTTGTACCCCAGTAAGATGAGCTACCAGGTGAAAGACCTCTGTAGATGAAAGGCTCGATTCAAGGATTGGTTATTGCCATTCACATGACATCTCCATGCAGGTCCTCGTGTTGCCTTTGTAATATTTATGAACTTTTTCAAGTATGTAAAGAAGGATGAGTATAAAGTAAAAATGAATTAAAAGTACAAATGCGTTGTGATCTGAATCAAAGATCGCCTCCGTGTGTATTGCGATGTGATGAAAACTGAATCGTGTTGCTCTTCAGGAGGAGAAGGAGCGTAGCTGCATGTTCGCCGACGAGCTGGCCAAGATGGAAGTGAAATTTAAAGAGCAACTGAAGACCAACGAGAACCTGAAGCTGCAGCTGGCAGCAGAAGAAGATCGTTATAAGGTTAGTGTAGCCAGAGCACAGACACTTAGCACGGCCCAAACTGTCATCTGCCAGTGCTCTCCTCCACAGCAGATCTGTTTTGGACTCTCCCGTGTTTTTTACCGCTGTGTATGGCTGGTGAAGCTCAAAGATCAAGCCTTTGATGCTATCGCTCCCCTTGAACACAGTTGCTTTGACAGTGTTGTTTATGAGCGGGACTATCCGCGAGACGACATTTTACTGCTGTTTATGTCAGGCTCTGGAGACACGCAAAGCTCGGTTCAGAGGAGCCATCTCTAGTTGCCTGGCTAATGCTGTGCTTGGCTCAAGTCAGGCGGATATTTGCTTAGTGTCTCGCAGGAATTCAAACAGGTTGTTTTGCTCCGAGCGGTATCGTGCGTAAATCAGTCCTCAGCAAAGAGAAGCCTTTTATGGCTGTGATCAATTAACGTCACACACACACACACATGCGGCTATTTTTCAATCAGCAGTTTCAAGTATATAAAGTGTTTCTTCGTTCTTCTGTTTCTGCGCCCTTCGTTTTCTTCAGAGCCAGGTAGCTGAGAAGGGACGAGAGCTGAAGGAGCTTAAGGACACGCTCGCGCTTGTTGTGAAGGAGAAGGAAAAACTGGAGGGGGTTAGTGACAGCTTTCATTTTCTCTTTTATAGACTTCTTCCACTCTAAAAATTCCCTGAAATCGTGCCATTCCCCTGCCATTTTCCCTCTCCCAATCTGGCCTGTGTTTAATATGCCTCTAATTGTAGATGCAAAGTAAATGACTTCTTATTTTCCATTCCATTACTTTAGGCCGCAGTAAGGTCCTCACTGACCTAAAATATTGCTTTGAGGTAATGCTGTTATAGTTAAGAGGAGGAGAATGACCCAATTTGAGGTTTAGACTGTAAATTAACTTGGCGTCTCTTACTAACATAAAAACACAGAATCCCATTCCCTTTGAAAATGAGAAAATTCTTTTTAATGAAGGTGTTAATTAAACTGGTTGTGTGAGCACAACAAAAGCAAAAAAAAAAGAAGTTTTACAGCCCTGCTTTGGGACGGTGTGGCTTTGCCTCTTTAGCTTGAGCGCCACACTGAGATAAAATCATATATGGGGCAGCGATGGCCTGAAGGTTAGAAAAGCAGCTTTTCTGTCTGGAAGGCTGCCGGTTTCATGCCGAGACCAGCGGGACAGGATCCGAGTGGAACAAGTGAAAAAGCAGTGCTTTAGGCACCGGTGGAGTTGCTCCGTGATCAGCAGGTTGTATTGTGCTGTGAATGCAATCTGGCTTTTTTTTTTTTTTTTCCCTGAAAGAAAGATTACCTCTCGATGAAACTATGCTTAAAACAAACAAACAAATGATTAAATGAAGGCATATTTAAGAAAAAAAAGTATCCTCACGTAACACGTTAATGGGTTTTGTGGTCTTTGCTGTTGTGAAAACCTGTTTAAATTCCACTGTTGTTGTTCTCCAGGAGCTGCAGAAGGGCAGCAGCAGGAAGGGAGATCAGGGGACCAGTGAGAAAACCAGTCTGGAGAACCTCCAGTCCAGCGTGCCTTTATTCCTGCAGTACCCTGTCCCTTATGCGCAGGATGCCCCTACCCCTCTGCTGGTTTCTCAGAGCCCCAGCAAGCTGCATTTTGGGAACCCTTACTCCATCTCAGACTCAAAAGGTTTGTTTTCTTTATCAGGTGTTGCGCCAAAAATTGGCAGCGATGACTGACTTTTATTTACAGAAGTTATGTCTCTGAAAATCCCCCCCAGTGGACGACACGGATGAGTTCTCAGATGACCAGCCGCTTAGGCTGCCCCCAGTGGGCCCACCATCCTGGGACAGCAATGTGGTGTGTATCCAACCTACCCGCAACCACAGCCGGCCAGAGGGCCATGAGGAGTCAGAGGAGAAGCAAAACAATAATGTAATCCTCTCTCCCATCTGCAGTATGCAGCATTTTTGAGTTGTATCGTGTGTTTTTGGTTGTTTTAATGTCATCTCACATCTCTTTTTCTCTGCTGCTCTCTCAGGCTAATACCAGCGAACAGCCCACTGTAACCGAATCTCACACCACGTTCGTGAATGATGGACAAAATGCCTTCTGCTTTGATCCCAGGTAACACACTTTCACATCAGCCAAACTCTCTAAGCATGCTAAACCCATGCAATAACTGGTGTAAAGACACCCCCCCTCCCCCCCAGTTGCTACTAGATGAACGGCAGGCCCACCCAAGTTGCATCAGACAGTTGCTCTTTACTAGCCATGCTCCCGTTTTGCCGACATCTTTGCTCGACTTCCTTATTAAATGTGAGCGTTCACTCCATCTTTCTTTTCTGCCATCCTCTTCCCATGTGCAGCATGGACATGAAACGATGTCCCCTCTGTGAGGTCATCTTCCCACCCAACTACGACCAGAGTAAGTTTGAGGAGCACGTGGAGAGCCACTGGAAAATCTGCCCCATGTGCAGCGAGCAGTTCCCGCTGGACTGCGACCAGAAAGTGTTTGAGAATCATGTGCTCACTCACTTCGACAACCACCCGCTTACCTTTGACTAGACGAGCCGAAAAATCACCACATCTGTTCTGCCTACTTCCTGTCAGCCACCCAAAACACCCTTTTCTTTGCATGTAATGGTGTGAAGATCCTCTCTTTAGGACTGTACTGACTTTTGCTTTCTTACTTCGACGTAGAGAAAAACTTGAGCTGATTAACATTTAAAAATGAAGTGACTCAGTGATAAGGCAGGGCTACAAAATCAGTTCTCACACCATTTTTTTTAAGGTGGAAAGTTTCATTTCATTTTGATTTTAAGGATACGTTTGAGGGATAAGACTGTTGTACATATATACTGACTTTAAATTGACTTGGTTGCCACAGATCTGTTAGACTACACGAAGTAACGAATCAGGGAAAGAGATAAGTGTTTACCAAACTTAGGTTTCAAACATGCAGCCAAGTGCTCACCCCCCCCTCACGCTGCCCAAGACATTTAGTCAGTCTTTATAGAAAGCAACCTTGGTGCACTGTATGCAGTCAGGGAGAACTCTTCAGTGATTATATCCATACATGATTATACAGTATATGCTCAGATCATCTATTTTAGAATAATTAAAGCCAACAATATTGTGACAGCCTTGATAATTTGTGTATGATTCTAGGTTTTGATTTTTGTCTGGTTTCCTTCTGTTTGGGTTTGAATTGTTTGTGTCTGACTCTTCATGAACTTTCATATCATCAGCTAATTGCTGCATGCCGAGCTTCTGTTAAACTTTCTTCTTTTCTTTTCTTTTCTTTTCAAATATTAAGTTATTCCATTCAAATAAATGTTTCTTTAGTTAAGTGAGTTCCATGTATCTAAAATGAATTAATAAAATCTGTTTAAAACTGAATTGTGTCCAAAGAGGTAATAATGGAAATGTCAGAAGAGCAGAGAAACCTTTATTGTAAAGTAACAAACGTTTACATGAAGCAGCTTTTGGAAGAAATACAGTACATCATCACCACCTCTGGTTTTGCCCTTTCATACATACATCTATACACTTTTTTTTTTTAACTTCAGAAACATATGAAAATATAATTTAATGCACTTGACACTGGACAATACATTCACTGTACACTATATCAAACATTTTTCTCCATACTGGCAGTTCAGTGTTGCCATAATTCTTATTTGGACTTCAGTTCTTTAACACTAACATCCAAGCTGTGAAAATGATGTAATGGCTCAGTTTTGATAATTTCATACTCATTTTTCAATTAAGTCTTTACAAAGGGTTAACATTTTTATGGCACACAGTAAGAGCTGCATGTGTTTCTCTCACAGCCTCAGGGCAGCAGGACTGAGAATGTAAATGTCTGAAGATACTGGTACTAGTTCATTATTTACTATTACTTATGACAGTCAACTAGTTTTTTAAGAGCCGAGGCCTGTACTGTGAAGCAAGACTTGGATTTATCCAGGAAACCTATTAGTAAAGTACATTCCCATATTAACTTATGCTGCACACATAACCTGCTCTGCTGGTTGTATATGAAATAATAGTTCACAAGTTACAACATCTGACCAATCAGTTCTGCAGAAAACCATGTCCCCATCAGGGGAAGCCCCCCTGACCCTGGTGTGGGGATAGTAAGAGGGTCTGAAGTCTATCTTACCCTGATGGCATCAATAAGAAATGTAAAGTCATAGAAACAACTTTATTCCTGTTTTTTGGTAATTGTTGCTGTTGACTGCAAACAATTAAAAAAAACTTCATAGAAACAGATTTTCATCGAAACAATAATATTCAATACTAAAAGGAGGGCACCTGTTTGTACTTGTATCACATTTGCATATAGAATAAGCCTATATTTGAATTCTAAACTGTCTCGCACCTAAACATTCATGTGTTGTAAACTGTCATTTTCTCCTGTGTTAATTATAAAGCTGTAATACTGATACATTTCTTAATTTACAGTCGTTCACAACTTCAAGTAAGCCCTACTTTAGTAATGCTGACCAAAGTACTTAAAGCTCACACACATCCATCCATTTTCTCCTGTTTACCCGATTCAGGATCGGGGCGGGGGGCTGGAGCCAATACAAACATTCATGCAGCACTATATGCTATACTATATATATATTTTTTTTAATTATTACACACACAGCTTATTTATCTGCAGCAGCTGTGCTGCTTTCAGTACTGTGTGTATTATGTTTTTAATTTTACAAAAAATATGAAAACCTCTCTTTGTAATAGCAGCCACTCTGCTGCCAGTAGACCTGTCCATGTTTCTGAATGGTCAGATGCAACCAGCACCATCCACTTCATGTGACTGAACCCACAGAGACACTGGTAACTTACCAAGTCAGCAACAACCTTTGTGTGATTGCCAATGTTCAGGTAAGTGAACTTAAATAAGGAAAAGCTATTTTGGTATAGTGAACCTGCATCACAGCACAGGCCTCAGAGAGTCAGTGAATAGTAAACAGTCTGGGCTGTCTGTGTTCAGCTGAATCTGTATGAACCATCAAAATTATACAAAGACTTTTTGGAATGGTTTACATTTCAAAGGCAACAGCTATTATTACAGAAATCTCACAATACTGAAAAGAGTAAATGATTGATGTAAATCTTTCCATGGAGCAATGTAGAACGCACACCTGTACACTTACTATATATACACACTACAAACAAAATGCTAATTTGTTTGGCAACTTTTACAAAAGTGCTTCTATCCCTTACTGTACACAAGCATGGAAAACTGCTCATATCTTCAGGGATGCTGTCAGAAAGATGAGGAACAACGATTTCACTGAACAGCTTAAATACTATCAGAACACTTGGGCAGGATTATGGTGCTGACGTGTTAGCAAAAAATCACCTGAGATCATTCTTTTGGTGCTCAGACGTATTTGCAGTAAAATCAATCAGAGTTAGGAGTTATTGTGATATGAAAGGAACAGTAACTACAATAAGTCCAGCAAATGATCAATAACATTAAGTCTATTAGAGAATGCCAAATACATGTTTTCATGTTGGATTCTCATGCTATAACATCCATTTGCCTCTGTCACACTTTAGCCACAGAAGAGAAACAGCTTGACATGACAGATGCATTGCACTGGTGCCTCTCAGCAAAGCATCCAAATCTTTTCTCTTCTTCCCTTTAAAGCAGAGCACCCTACAGTACATGTCAGGCTACTTGTGACCTGGGCTACCACAGGCCCTCGTCTCTACTGAGCACCATATCTCATAAAATGATAGATAAATAAATAAATGATACTTTAAATGTGCAAAATGCAAAAATGTCAACTAAACAAAGATTCAACATTCTGCATAAAAAATACATTTATATCATGCAATAGTGTGTAGTGTAGCAAAATACAATGAAAGAGGAAGAAAAGAGGTGGGGAAAGGGAAACAGCCCCTGCTGGTGATGGTGGTCTTTAGATGGTTGTTGACACAGCCTGAAGGCAAGCGCTGGTAACTCACTCTACTGCTGCAGCTTGCGGATCATGTCAGTAGAGATGGGTGGGTGGAAGTTGATTGTGTGGTGGCGGAGACCCTGAGATGTTTTGTAGCTCTTCCCACACCGGCACTTAAAGGGTTTGCGCACCCTTATCTGAGTTCGGTGGCCATTCTTGGCATGATACTTTATTCCGTTGACATTCTGTAATGAAATAAGGAAGCGAAAGAGCCAACGCTTTAGGATGTGTTTTTAGCATCTATGGACAAAACAACCAAAATAACCTTAAACACTATTTGTAGAAGTCGAGTGTGAACGCGACTCCTCTGACCTCGGCCCGTGACTGGAGACTTCACAGGATTTTGCAGGCAAGTAGTATAAAGTAAGGAAGACCAGAGGCACCTGTTGTGACACTCAATCCCACATCAATTTTCACATCTGCGGAAATTCTCTATGACAAAACTGACTCTGACATAAAGAAGTAACTTCTTGAATGTTCTGCTGCTGCCTGAAGTTTAGATGATTTAAGCTTTCATGGGCTCTGTTAAAAATTTATATGACCAACATGTGCTAATATAGGTTTTAATATAAGTCTTGCTAGTTAGAATTCAATATCGTAACATGGACGCCATATTGGAAACAACTGTAACAGTTAAAACTGCAGGTACCTTGTTTGTTTGTGTTGACATACTTTACTATTAAAAATTAAAATTAAATTTACAGTGATATTTGTATTTAAAAGTGTGTTTTATATGTGTTAAAACGATATCAGCCTACAAATTAACATAAAGGAATTGTCAGTTTGTATGTTTGATATATGATCATATCATACAATCAAATATATTATACAATTCACTTCTGGTGCTTTTAAATACATATATAAATATGTTCTTTATATTGTCCTACTGAATCATTTTCTTATGATCTATTATGTCATCTGGTAACACCTTAACATTGATTAATAACTGTTGTTCAAACTGACACAAGTTAGCTTAGAAATGGTTGCATCATCAGATCAGCGGTGTAATTGAGTAAAAAGTACTATCAATAGAATTAAAATCTAGCTACAATAGAAAAGCTACTAAGTCTTCCGCAAAAACATAAAAAGATCTTTGCCTTGAATGCACAGCCTATGATGCACAAGATCGACACTAATGTGAAAGTGTATACAAATCATTTCACTAGTACAAAGTTAAATTATTTGATACAATGACAGTAATGTGATTACTTTGAAGAATCCTTGTGTTTGAGTTGGTTAGTATGCCATATTTCCTTTGCATTAAAATGATTATTATAGTCTTGTCCTTATTAGTGAAAATGCCAGATAAATAACCAATGATTGAATGCAGAGTGGTGTATAAACAGAGTAAAAAGAGGTGAATGAAAAGAAACACTCAGTGCATCATGGGAACTCCCCAGCAGCCTAGGTCTAATGCAGTGTTACTAAGAGAGGGTTCAGGGTCACCTGATCCAGCCCTATAAGCTATATCAAAAAGAAAAGTTTTAAGCCTAATCTTAAAAGTAGAGAGGGTGTTTGTCTCCCGAATCTAAAATTGGAGCTGGTTCCACAAAAGAGGAGCCTGAAAGCTGATGGCTTTTTACTTTGAAATATCCTAGGATCCACAAGTAAGAGTCAGTGCTCTCTTGGGGTGATTATGAGTCCACTATGAGGTCTTTTAAGATAAGATGGGGCCAGATTGACCATTTGGTGGGAGAGCCTCAGAACAAAAAGGGAAGAGCTGCAGGAGGAAGGCTATCGATTTTCAAATTCTGGTGTGCGCTGCATGGAGAAAAGAATATTAACACATTAAATTACATCCATATGTGTCTGATGAGCCAGTCGAAAAATATGAGCATCGCTCTGTTGATATTAGGTTCCAGTCTTCAAAGATGTTTCCCGAAAGATTTTAGAACATGGCTGCAGAAATTAGCTGGCCTTGTTCTAAACCTTCATTTCCTTTTATCCAAAGGTGTTGCATAGAAGGAGGAACAGTTTCTCAGAGCCGTGGCCTCCATCACACTCCCTTCCTGCCACGCCAAAGTCTGAAGGCTATAAGAACCTACAGATCCACACATGTAGTATCGCCATCCTCATAGAACGTTACTTTGAATACTTGAACCCAAAACACTGTACTACTATTAATACTATTAAAAGAGTGTAGGACCAGAAACAAAATGTTTTCTTGTTGCAAACCTATCTTGTTTTACCCCTAAACAGATGCCTGCTACCTCAGACTAAGTCATCGCCTATAACCCTGTCATTCACGTCAGCAATGCAATTTTCTCAGGCTGCACATAATTTATTCCAACCACACACACCAGATGTGGATGGAAAATCCTATAAAACTCCACATCTCTGAAGTGGACTAGATGTATGCATTTCTGTTGTTGTAATGCTCAACTAAGAACCAATTTTCTATTGTCAGCAGCAGGGTAGCATTTTGATTTGTTTCACGAGGAAATAAAATTGCACATCTCACGCTTTGTACAATGCAAATAGGTTCAGTTTTCATTTGGTCTCTCTGGTCAAGATAAAGATATTTCATACTGTTTTATTATGTTTCCCAACGAGGATTCTAATAAGATGTAAAAAAACATGAATTACATGTACCTTATATCTCTTTTTACAGCCTGGAACAGGGCATGCAAAAGGCTTTTCATCTCCTCCATTCATGCACATGGAACTGAGGATGGACTCAGAGCTGATGGCACTCTCTGTGGTCCACGACTCATCACTGTCAGACTCCTCAAACTCCACGTCCTCTTCATCGCACTCACTGCCTGTTAAAGGGTAGAAAATTTCGAGACCAGACATGTAATCACTCAAACTGGTTTCACATTTATGCACACTCTCGATGATGATGAAACCATGGCCTTTGAGCCTTAAGGTTGACAAACACGGACCCTTCACAGCATGTGTTCTGGGATAGCATTCCCACAATCTTGGCTTCATTTGTTGCAGGGGCCAAGGTTCTGGAAAGACTGAAATATGCAAATTATGGGAAAGAATTTAGGCATTTCATCGGGGTCTTAGGTCAACAAGCTACCATTGTTTTATTAATTCATTAAAGATGTCATTCCAGAAAAGTGTATACTTCACTAAAAGGAGACATGGGAAAACATCGCAAAAAGAAAATTGCTGTTATTTATAAAGCTAAATAAAGGAATCTGATTAGTTGGACTAAGTTGGGCTGTCCCTGACGTTCTGCAGGCTGAAGCGAGCTTCATTATATGGATGTTAAATAACACCCAGCATTCTCCAGCAGACTTTCTCGTTATCCAAGCTTCTAAAAAGACATCATAAATGATCCATCATAATATATTATCTCCTGTTGTTTTTCATTTTTAATGATACTGAAATATATTCAACAGCCTTATTAATTTACAAAAACAACTCAAACACGATAACTAATATACAGCACAGATTATGCATTTATGAGACCATGGAAAGACAAGATGAACAGAGACACCATGTGGTCACTTTTCATGTCAACACCAGACACATTTTATATAGTGACAGCTGAGGCAATAAAAAGCTGCAGCTATAGTGCCTGAACAGGCAAATACAAACCAAACAGACTTAAAGTGGGTGCTTGCTTGTAATTAAACTCAATGAGGGAGACTGCTGCAGAGGCCACACTGGAGACTGGAATTACCAGCACCAACTGAGCCAGAGTCAGGGAACGTTTCTCCCAGGGAAGTGATCAAAGTCAGCGAAACTCTCTGATCATGGTGCTTCCTGATCCTAAAAGCACTTGTTTCAGAGGAATAATTCTTGCAGCAAGACGTTCTTTGATTAAAAAAACCAACCAAACAAAAAAAAAAAAAAAACAGTCAGTCTCAAAGCATTTTGTTGTTTTTCAACTGATGTACTTAGCGGGTAATTCATTTACGTGGTACCAAATCACAGGAGCCACACTTTGGCTTTTGCTACATATAATAACCAATCATTTAACAATAGCTTCCGTTAGCAAATTACATGAAAGTTAAGCTATCTGGAAATACACATCCCATCCTTTGGAAAGTGAATAAAGTAGTAAAAATACAATTAAATAAGGTGGCAGAGATTCATCATTTCTTCTGTGGGGTGAGTGGATATTTGCTCTCACGTGGACAAAAATCAATATACTTACTGCTACACCACTCCACTGCTTGCCTAGCTAACACTACATAACTATAATTTCTTACATGTGTGTTTTGTATTTCCCCTCTCTTTATTTGCATTTTAATGAAAAACTACATTTTTGGGGATTTCTACTCAATCATCTCTTGTGTTAATAACAATTACCCTGTGCTCTAAAATGTAGATGGAATCTAGAGCCCCATTAAAAAGGAACTATTAAGGAAGGAAAACATTCAATCCCCTGCCACTGTGGCTAACTACTGGAAACCTAATTAGATGAACTAGTGTGTTGATGATGGTTACCTGTAGGTGTGCTGCTGCGGAAGGAAGAAGAAGGGGTGATGGGTGGGGTGACTGGAGGGGTGAGGTTTCCACTGGTGTGGCGGGGTGGTGTGGAAACATTGCTGCGTGACAGATTGCCTGTAAGAGACAGAGACAACTTGGGCTGCACCTTCTTCTTCAGGGCCTCGTGTTCTCGCCTTGCAGCATCTGTCATGAACCTGGCATTGTGGGGTATAAAACTTGTAAGGGTTCATAAATGTTTTTTTATGAAAAGAGGATCATCTCATTCAGAATACAGTGAGCAGCTTGTTGTGCTGATATATAGGCAGTTAAGATACTGTGGGTTTGCTACTGCTTAGAAGAAAAAAAAAACCCACCACTGGCTACACTTCCCTTAAAAAAACCATTTGGACTTTATGATTGACAGTAAAGCCTTCAGCAAATGTGCACTATAAAACCAAAATGTTAATATAGACACTGTTAAAGCAAATGTGGAATTAACAAATTAGGTGACAGCCACATCAAGATGTGCTTGCGCAAGCAGGGAGACAGAGACAGACCTTCTTGTACAATGGCTTGTTACATAAAGCTTTTAAAACCACTGCATAAGCAGCATATCAAAGACAACTGGGATGAACCCAGGGCAATAAAACACCCGACTGCCAAATACTGTAGCAATTCATTTAAGCAATCCACCAGATGACATCTTAGATTGCTGAACCTCAGAGCTACACATACTTTTGGAGTTAAATCTTTGCAGGCAAAACACTTTTTTTGTCTGATTCTAGTGAATTGAAGTCACTTGCTGACAGCTGAGTTACTGCAGTTAATAGTCATGGCAGATATTCTGTAAGGAAACCTGTTTCTTTACCTGTTGATATAGCTGAGAGCAACATATGACGGCTGCTGCTGCTCTTGCTTCTCCAGGAGACAAGGGTCTGTATCTGAGACAACATGACAGACATAAAGGGAGATAATTAGGCACGTAATATACCAGCAAAGGGACATTACCAGGTGCAATTCTGTAATTTTACAGAAAACTTCATCATATATATATTGTTTTATACATATTTTTTACTTGATTTATCCTGCTTTATTGTTCATATGTTACTGTTTTCTTTACTCTGTAAGGTGACCTTGAGTGTCTTGAAAGGCACCCACAAATAATATATATATATTATTGGTATTATTGGTATTATAGTACCATGGAGAGTAGGATTGTATTTTTTTTTTTTTTTTTTCAGTTTTCCTTTTTTTTTTTGTTTTTTTTTTTTTTTAAAATTTCAATGTCCCTACACACATT